>JAHDVE020004168.1:0-80419 GCA_022606495.2 Halesus radiatus
TCACAGAAATTCCAACTTTTGTCTTAAACATAACAAAGAACTCACGTCGGTGAACGAACCGATACGTCAAAAAATAATGATGACTTTAAGATTTTGGTGATTACTTCACAGGTTTATTGACCGGTCAGTGGCTGAGTTGGCATCGCGTTTGGGTCTCACCCAGGCGTCGTGAGTTCAATTCCTCGGCTGGCTAAATCCTCTATTACGACACAAGCAACATCTTCCGCTTATTATGATGGTAGTAAGAGCTTTTCAAATATTGTCAGGTTATTCGTAACCAGGGAATATTTGTCTTTCTTTAAAAAAAAAAAATATTATTACGGAAGATTTCCAGAAGTGTAATCTATCTATAGTGATTTGAAAGAAAACTGATGTCATCAATTTACATAAGAACTTTCGAATCCTAGGCCCCAAACAGGCCAATGTATTTGTTTTCTGTTTATTTATTTATAATGTAAATAAACAGTTAACATAAAAAAATACAAAGAAATTAAATATAAAAAAATACATATCAACCGACCAATAACGGTGTACAAACAAAGAATGCCCTAACACGCAAGGGGAATAAAAATAAAGGCTTTTTAGTTTGGCTCTTTTATAATTGTTTTATAATTTGCTTACCGCAGTCAAAATCGCGCGAAACAAACGTTGGTGGCAGTGAATTATGCTGGTGCCAGAATGAGTGTCACGTAAACGTTATAAGTGAATTATTTGTCGCATAACGATGTTATTAAATGAACCGAATTAACGAAATTTCGATGTTTGTATAGTACCTAAGCCAAAATTCCGAATGTCAGATAAAAGTGGTTTAAATTCGAAAATTTATAATAAACCACACGTGTTAAGTATGTGTGATGCACACACAATTTTTAATAATACTGTAATAATTAAACCACAAATTCCTTTAAAAATTCATTGTCATTGACATGGAATCAGAACCGCAGTTACCCTAAGGAGAGGATAAGACATAGTTCGTATCCTTGGGGTTAAATACTTTAGCTTAACCTCGGTTCCGGCTCTCTGGGAAGAGAGCTAGAATCCTTCAGTGAAATACACCTACAGGACCTATCATTCAGCGACCGATATTTTAAAATATATTAATTCTTGGGTAGTTTTAACACAGGAAAAATTCTTATCGTAGAAGTAAAAGTATTGACTTTAAATATTATTAGTTATTACACTGTTACTCACTCATGATGTTTACAATCAATACTTATACTTTTTATATAAGAATTTTTACTTTGTTAAAACTACGTAAGTATCGATGTTTAAAAAATATATTATTCAATTTATTTTTTATAACTTATTGAAGTTTGTAAACCTCATTGTAATATTTAATCATTGAAGAAGACAATATTAACACATCCCAAATGAACCACGAAACCGAAAAAACAACAGAAATAAAAATCAATAGATGTCTCATATAAATAAAAATCGGGTAGGTATATCCGAGACTCTATTCCGATTGCATTTGAGTTCGGGATGAAACTTTGCAATCATCATAAGGATAGCAGCCAATAATATGGGATTTATAAAAATGGAGGATAATATTAACAAGTCTTGAACTTGAAGTATGATATCAGTGTAAATGGCGTAAATTGAACTGGGGCCTAAGTCTATATCTTTTGCGTTTCCTTTGCGTTAAATTTACGTTACGAGACAATTAACGTACACAGGCAAAATTGGTAATCCGTAAATCGAATTTTGTCTTACGTTACGTTACCGCGTAAACAGCCGTCGGAAGGCGTCGTTGCGTTTTCGACTTGCAAATTTCTGCGATTTTTTATGGTTTCTATGTTTCCATAGTGCTTGTCTATGTCTGTTCGTTTGTTTTGCTGACAGTTGATTATTTACGAACACGAAGAATTGTAAGTATAATTGGTTATTTATTCAATTAATGTATATTTAAAGTTTTATACCATTGTTAAAGCATAACTGTAAGATGTGGTGGTGTTTTGTTATTTAGTAATATATGACGATACCATTTTAAAAGCCCCTATTCGCCATGAATGACGCGTTAGTCAGTTTGGAGTTTTATTTATAAAAATGACTGGCTCCTTCTTTCCAACTATTTAAAAGTATTGCATGTATACTTCACTAACTTTGTAACATCGACATAACATACATACGTGTATTTAATTGATTTAGTATGTTTAACAAGAATAACTCAAATCCTTTACTCTTGTTAAATTCGTGCTCTTACTATCCTCATAACATTTTATAATTCTTCAACAGATGTCAAAAAAACGTGCCTCCAATGAGCAGTTGGAGTGGCTGGTCAGCCAGCTCGAGATGACCCCCGCTTTGGCCACGGGAAGGCATCAGGGGAAAAATGGCCGTAGCCAAAATGAAAATGCCTGGTCGACCCTGGCAGGCACCCTCAATGCCATTGGGTTAGGGACCACAAAAGCAGCAGAAAAGTGGCAGCAAGTATGTACACATTATACTACACGACCATACACCAAATAAAGTATAACTTTTTGTCATTGCTTCATTCTTGTATTGTGTATGTGCTCTTCTTTTTTTGTAGCTCTTGTTTATTTCATTTCATGCTTATAAAGAGTGCATGACATTGTGGTATATGCTTATAAAGAGTGCATGACATTGTGGTATATTTCATAATGCTTTCATTGCTCACTTATTTTTATTATGATAAGAAAAAAACTAATATATTTGTACTGTTTTGTAGGTGGACATTTATTTTGAGATATCTCCGGAAGTGATGGATGATGATCTTCCATCACTTCAAATACCTGTGGCCCCATGTCCCGAAACAGGGAAACACCCCAGTACGAGTGAGGCAGTAGGTGTCCCACGTAAGTGCTCGCACTGAAATACTAAGATGGATCCCCAAACAACTCTGTCTTGGCACGCACTCCTTACTTCATTCACATTCACACATCATCTAATAATACTCTTCTGTTATTTTAACTCTTGACATGTCCCGACTTAAGTATTTGGTTCACTTGATCGTGTCATGTCTTCCTCAGGCGTCCCAGACTTGTTCTACACATGTGAACGAGTGTTTGCCTGGAAATTGTATCTGACAAATAATAAGCGTAAAGTTTTTAACAAAAAATATTAATTGAGTTTTTTTGTTTTAGCTAAAAGAAGAGGAGCGCTCTCTATAGAAGAGCGCTTCTTACACTTGGATGAGAGGAGAGTGATGATAGAGGAGAGGCGGATCGACCTGGACGAAAGAAGACAGGTATCGGATGAGAGGCGGAACAATGCGGACGATACGAGAAACATGTTGCTAGAAAAACTAGTGACTGAATGTTTAAGAAGTTTTTAATATAAACAACAAATTATGGACATATATATATTAAATTTCTCTGTTCAAAATTTGCATGAAATTTACCTAACCACAGAGTTTCTTGGTTGCGAATTTCTTCGATGTATGTCTTAATGGCCATCATCTGCCAAATATGTGCATCGTGTGAAGCTCCTCCATATTTTACACAAACAGCCAAAATTTTTAAATTTGAGTCGCAAATCTGTGTGCAATTTTATATTGATAAATAACATAATAATTATTGGTATGCAGCAGATTTGTAATTAAATTATATATAAAAAAATGAACAACTTATTACCATAATGGCATTCATAGAATGAAAACCTTTCCTATTGAAATAAATCTCTTCATGTGTACTTGGCGATACTATTGCTGTGTGTTCCGTCAATACACCCTACTACGCCAGGAAATTGAAATTTCTCATGAAATCTGAAATATGTGCATAATAAATTATATTATAACAGTACATAATATATTATGCAACTAATGAGATGTTTTATTTTTTCAGGATTACTGACGACTTCACCTTCGGGCCAAACATAATGTGACCTTATAATTTAATAAATAAAACAATAACATTGTTGACATCACTTTTATTTGGTATATACTTTTGCCGACTGGGTTTCGCCACTACTGTAGCTTCTTCTTATTATACTATTAACCTGAAGAAGCTACGGTAATAACGAAACCCGGTCAGCAAAAGTATATACCAAATAAAAGTAATTTTTTTTATTTTTTAAATTCTAATTTTTATTTTTATAAATAAATATTTTGTACCAAAACATACCCTTGTTTAATTGAATTTCTTTCTCCCCTTGTCCCAGGAAATTGTATGTATTCTCCCATTATATTATTTAACACAGAAACGATTTCATTTATGTGTCGACTAACGGCCTTTTGGGAATTACATGAATTCCAATCACTGCCGATTACCTTTTGGTAAGATCCTGTTGCAAGGAACGATAGTGTTGTTAGAACCTTGAAACCAAATGAAATAAAACATGTATTCATTTATCATTTGCATTACACGCAATGTATTGTTGATTGCTAGGTTGAATGGACCTTACATAAACATATAATATATGATGTACCCTACAGAAAGCTGTACAGGGCTAAGGAGCGATTAAATTAATTCACCTTTAGCTCTAAGGGCACTCCAGTTTTTCGCCTGCACACAGGAACTGAAAGTCTCAGTCGGTCGCATAAAACAATGAAAACTTCTTGGGACAACCGGTAATGGGCTATAAATAATCCTGCCGGTATATCCAAGGGGTTGGATTCATCCCTCAATTGGCGTCTTCTTACAGATTCCTCTCTCAGCGAGGCACGAATGGCAATTCTCATGCGGAGGTAACCTGACATTGTTTCTATAAGTGTAATTATATAATTGCTATTATATTGTTTAAATGTTAAATTATGATAAAGCCGAAACAAAACAATCAAAAAATATTTTAATACATAAGCAGGAATCTTAATGGTGTAACTTTAAGATTAAGTATTAGGTTGTAGTTTGGTAAAAGAACACGAACCTCAATGTAATTATACAATACGGCTTTATGTCTTCAAATTATTATTACCAAAACTCGCCTATTAAAAGGCTACACAAACTTGATAATAAGTATCAGTCAGTTGATGTCTACTGCACTGTGTCTCGACTAAAACTCACTGTATTTAAACGTGGCTATATAAAAAAGATCATTTTTCAATTACATACGCGTTTTGTTATGAATTGTTGTATTAAAACATACTTTTTTGTGCAAAATAGTTAATCGGACGAAAGACATCGAATACTTCAATGGCGAATTAAAAAAATGCGTTATTATAAACTTATTGTGATATAACTACGTTCGTGTTTAATAATTAAACCGTGTAATAGGGTTTCATGAATAAATAACTTACGTTTTATCGTATTGTTTTGATTTTTACGATGAGATTTAGAAGTTTGACGTCTAGCAGCTGCTGTCAGTAGTGCTCGTAACGCACTTTACGGAGTTAACGCGGCGTCGTTTCTTTCATTTACGTCATTGATTTTTCTCTTAACGTTAACGTACATTTAGCCTGTTAGCGCGATATGGACTAGCACGTTTCTGAAAACTGTTAAAATGGTTGTTTATTGCCGATTTAACGTGCGTCAGGCTAACGAAAAACATATAGACTTGGCCCCCTGGTCTCATTAGCTAAGTTGGTTAAGCGGTTACCCCGGATAGGTCCTGGGTCCTGGGTTCGAGTCCCAGATGCGACTGAAATCTTTTTTTTAATTTCTGTTGTTTTTTCGGTTTTGTGGTTCATTTGGGATGTGTTAATATTATCTTCTTCAATGATTAAATATATTATTCGCTGAATGACCGGTCTGTAGGTGTCTTTTGGCATAGGTACTTTACAAACATCTCAATTTATCACAAATATTTTCTCAGTAAACCGGTTTCACTGGAATAAATCATTTTAGGCAATATAAAAATTTTATGAGGGTTATTACAATCATATAAATAAGTGGTCTCAACGTGGACTAACCACAGTTTGAAAATGGCTCTAAACGCCGAAATACCTGTACCAATAATTAAAAAACTAAACTTGCAGTACTTTGATTTACATTAAATTTTTTTAAATATATTAATTAGGTTAGGTGAGATTAGGTTTTCGGGTTAGTTTCTTTGTTTGTTTTTTTTTTTATATCACTTTTAAGAAGTGTGCCGATTCATACATGTGTTGATTTATCATGGAACCCCAAAATAGGAATGCCGCTGGTTTCGGGTAGTTGGAATAATTCTCTGCGGTATCAGATTAAAAAAAAAAACAAATACAAGACGCTGGCAAGTAACTAACTATCCCTCTCGTTCAATAGTGAATAGACCATTAAAAACTGATTAATGTTTGCCTATTGGCCTACCTTTGTACATTCCCACTGACTAGTGCGAGCAAATATGATGCAACTCAAGCAAAAAGTCTCACGACTCGATATTATCGGTGCATTGTTTTTGCTCCGTAGAAAAACTTAGCGTACATTGATCAGTGAAAAACTCTCAAGGAAGATTTTATTAAGTGTATTATTATTTCGGTGTCGCAACATCGTTAAAGTTTTCAGTACGCAGCGCGAAGCTTGTAGCGGTTATGCAACTGATGATGAGACTTCATTGTGTTCTGATAAGATGGGTAAAGGAGTCATGGGCGAGTTGTATGTTGTATTACGGGAGTGTGAGTGCTGTTTTAACTAGCCACTAGCCTCTTTACACGTAGAATTAAGAATTTTAAATCTGCAGGTGGCGCTTCTAATTGGCATTTTTTTATGCAAAGTATCTTCTCAACAGTGGCAGTTGAATTTATTTCAGTGACAGAAATGTTAAGCCGTCATTGTTTGAGTTTTCCTTTCGCGGTGTGGAGTTGTAAGTTGCGTTGCGACCAAGTCATATTGGATTTACGATAAATAAATGTATATACTGGTTTACGTAACCGGATATCCCTGTTATTTGTTCAATTTAAAAAATACATTATTTGTGATAATAATAGTGTTTTATTCTAGGAGGTATGCGGGAGTAGTGCAATGCAACACATTCCATAGGTGACAATCTTCTTTTTATATACTCGTATATCTATATATTCCATATATTATATAAAGTAGAGTGTCTGTGGGTTTATTTTAGTGACAGAAATGTTAAGCCGTCATTGTTTAATTTTTCCTTTCGCGGTGTGGAGTTGTAAGTTGCGTTGCGACCAAGTCATATTGGATTTACGATAAATAAATGTATATACTGGTTTACGTAACCGGATATCCCTGTTATTTGTTCAATTTAAAAAATACATTATTTGTAATAATAATAGTGTTTTATTCTAGGAGGTATGCGGGAGTAGTGCAATGCAACACATTCCATAGATGACAATCTTCTTTTTCTATACTCGTATATCTATATATTCCATATATTAAATAAAGTAGAGTGTATGTGGGTTTATTTTTAAAAGAAATCGACTGTTTCCACCTAACCTGACATTTCCGCCTTTTTTTATAAGAGTCCCAACTGCTCTCAACCGTCTGGAGCCGGTGAGACTATGGCATCCCCGATTGGGGAATGTTGTGAGGCTGAAGGTATTGGGGAGGGGAAGGAGAAGGGGAATAGGAAGGTGGGGAAATATCTGGCTATTCAGATATGGTCACCAAACACGACTAAAAGCCATTTCAAGCAACGTTTCAATTCTGAACGGTGGTCTTTCACCAGGGCGATACTGAGAGTATCTTCCACTCTTAGCTAACCATTATTTAAAGTTTATTTATAGAAAAGCGCAATTGAAGTGAAATAACACAAAACTGCGCTATATAAATGCTTTGTTATTATTATTAAGGTAATTAAAAAAAAACGCTGAATCGAAAATTCAGCCAAATCTATTTCCAGATTTCGTAATCGTTATTCCGTCACATCGAACATGAGGTTGTGACATCTGTATCATATGTGTAATTAAATTCAATAATTTAACAATAATTATTATTACTCCTCAGCGTCTTCACTGCGTAACCTGGAGGCAATTCAATAATGACTTCAATCTATAATGAATATTAATTACAAGATACTTGTACCATCAATTTGCTATCGCTATTTTTATATTTATTTAGCCATAGGCGGATGGTTCATGATAATTATTGTTATAGAGAAACGTAAGTTCACAGAGGTTGCATTTCAAGATGGGTAGTCATGTAATTTTTTTTTGTGGGATTAATTATAGCTTTAGGTGGCTAAGCATGAAGATTTGATTGTGATACTAAAATATCCCAGTCATGTAAAATCTTAGTATCATTGCAACAAAAAATAAGATGGTTTCAATCAATACGATTGTTCGTCTGCAACCATAATAAGCAGTAGCGTTTCGTGGCTTATCTCATTGGAAGTTCAATCAAGAATTTAAAAAAAAATTCCTCTTCTGTATGAAAAAAAACACCGATGCTTTGGAGGGATCAAATTTTGCAGGTGTCCCGAACGTCGGTGTCCGCAGCTCTCGACGCAGCGCAGGATCGCGAGGAGAGGAGGAACCTTGTACACGAGGGAGATTGGAGTGGGGGTCACGATCCTCAGCAATGAGGAAGCGACTCAAGAAGAATGAAAAATTCCTATATCTAAATCTGTCTTCCCCTTATTATTTTTTTTAGATATTTCACCCTTTATATAAAGTAATTTTATCATATCGCTGCGCCAGAAATTAACGAACCAACAACAGGAAACAATTCGGCGATTCATTAGGCTGGTGAATAACATAATACGACGTACGTGGTTGAGTGGTTACGATCCTGAGTTCAAATACCGGTGTGCGCAAATAAATTCTATTTGTTAATTAATTAAAAAAATCTACCTTGTTTACACCGCTTTATAAACATACGTAAATATCTCTAAATGTTTTTTTTTTGTATTCGTATATTCCTGATGATGACAGCATTGCTGCCGTAACATGTAGAGATATTTATGTATTTTTATGAAGTGGTGTAAACAAAGTACATTTTTAATTAATTATTTAATAATGACGCCACAAAGTTATCAATCAATAAATTCTATTTGATTAATTAGTATTATTTCGCAATTTATTCGTTTAAAATAATATAAAGTACATTTGCGGCACGTTCCAGAGTGGTAGGTGCTATCAGATTTCCCTGGTGAAAGACCACCATTCAGATTTGGGACGTTGTTTGAAATGGCTTTAGCCGTATTTGATGATCAGATCTGAAGTGCCAGGTACTTCCCCAACTTCATCATCCCCATCTCCTTCTCCCAATTACATTCAGGCTCACAACGCACCCCAATGGAGGATGCCACGGGGGAGCAGCTGGGACTCTTGTGCGTTTAGTACTCACATATAATTTAAAAAAAAAATTAATAATAATAAAAATAAAAAAAATAGTACTAAGACCACGATTTACTGAAGAAACTTTTCGCTTTTTTAAATGAAAAGTAACATCTTGAGTAATTAACTTGTTTTAATAACGACTTAAAATACGATAATCATCTGTCGATTCTTGCAAAATTTTATTCCTAACAAAATTGGTAATAACAAATACCATAGTCGCTAGGCACCCGGGCAGCTAGTAGATTCCCAATGTTTGCACGCTAGAACGGTTTACTACTGTTTTCTTTTGTATGAACTATTTCTTAGAACAGAAAGTCTCATAGTCGCTGAATTCACTTCGGACTCGCTCTCGAACGGCGCGCTATTCGCCGTAGTATGAAGTATGGTGAAATTATGATAAAAGTTTGTATTATTTAAAAATATATATAACTCTATAGACGCACCATAGAAAAAAGGCCACTGATAATGGGTAAACCTGATGTATGTAGTTTCTATAACGCCCGCAAGAATTATGAAACATTCAAGATTTTTAACTGTCCTGAAAGGTCAGTGAGAATTCTACCAGCGAACTTATTTGTTAGAGAATTAATATATGACGTGTTACAGGTTTGTGCAAAAAATAATGATGTTGTATTGACTTTGCTACAACTCTTTCCAGTAATCCGTCTGCAAGTAGTGACGAACAAACATTGCGGTAACAAATAATTTGTGAAATCGTGGCATGAATACATAGATATGTACATTTTTTTAAGACAAATAATCCCGGGTTGACGAATAACCTGTTAATAAATGGCGTGCAATCTGTAAAGGCTGAAAAGAAAACGAAACACAAAAAAAAAGAAGAAAAAAAACTGTCACAAATCAAAACTTTTTTATGTCACAATCGTTCTATATTGATAAAATATTTCAATATTTCTATGTGACATATTTATATTTTTAGTTGCAACCTGCCGTATTTGATATATGACTTCAAACTAGACACTAACTAACTCTAACTAAACTATGACTTCTAACTAACACTTAAAATACACGAATGGCAAAAAAATTTACCTCATTGCACTTGCCCGCATATAACCAAAGCTAAAAACATTAAATATCTTGGAATTTTAATTGATGCTAAACTCCGCTGGGATGTACACATTAACGGAACTTCAAAAAAGCTATTAAAACTCATCTATTTCTTCAAAAAATTACGAAATATCTTTTCAATAGAGGATCTAAATAGAATATATTATGCTTTATGTCATTCTCATATCAATATGGAATTTTGGGATGGGCTCAGCTGAATCAAATTACATGAAACCATTAAATACAACCCAGAAATGCATCATAAAGACCATTTTAAAAGTCCCCATTAAGGACGTCAACAACGGAAATTTTTAAACATTTCAACGTTCCAAGTATCCAAAAAATCTTTGCCAAAAATATTCTAGTTAATCATCTTAAAAATGAGAAAATGGCTACGACTTTTCACGATCATAATACCAGAACAAAGCAACTAGACAAGATAAATATACCTAAATGCAATACTACTTTTGGACAGAGAAGCTCTGAATTTTTAGCTGTAAAATTATATAACAAACTCCCACTTAATATCGACAAAAGTAATTCAATCAATAATTGCATTAAGTCCATCAAAACTTGGCTTAAGGAAATACCAGAACAAGAACTGACTACTATTCTTACCCTACCCTTGAAATTGAAATATAGAAGTCGCTGAAACCCCTTTATGAAAAACCTGGTCCGCCTCAACACAGGATCTCCTTTTTTTTTTTTTTATATGAATACCACACAAGAGTCCCAAACTGCTCCCAACCGTCTGGAGCCAGTGAGACTATGGCATTCCCAATTGGGGAATGTTGTGAGGCTGTAGGTATTGGGGAGGGGAAGGAGAAGGGGAAGAGGAAGGTGGTGAAAAGGGGAAATACCTGGCTATTCAGATCTGGTCACCAAACACGGCTAAAAGCCATTTCAAGCAACGTTTCAATTCTGAATGCTGGTCTTTCACCAGGGCGATACTGAGAGTATTTTCCACTCTGGAACGTGCGCAAATATACTATATATTATTTTTAAATGAATTAATTGTGAAACAACACAAATTAATTAAATAAAATTACTTGCGCACGCCGGGATTTGAACCCGCGACCTTCGGATTCGTAGTCGAGAGCCTTACCCCTCGACCATGGAGGCCGTCCTAGTGAGGACTATGAAAAAAATTCTATAATATACTCGTACATGTATTTTTAATATTTATACCTTACCTTAAAATGTCATAATTATACGGAAACTAATAAATTTTTTTTTTTAAACTTAATTTTATCCCTCCGCTAAAATATTAACATTTCTTAAATTCTCAGTTTTCTTTTAATGTCCAACGCTACCGCTAGGTCAAAGGCTAACATGAAAAACTGTTTAACTGTAGTTCCGTCATCTGTGAGGAAAATGAACGAAGAAATCTTTTACTGGAGAAGATTCTTATAAATGGGGGGGAAGATGGTGGTTGGGAAGTACTCGACCTTTCAGATACCAAACACTAATGCCATGTCAAACATCGCAACGTTTCGATTCTGAGAGAGTTCCTGCCAATAGCATCGCTTGTGGATTAATCAACAGACAATGAAGTAGATTTTAAAGAATTTCTGTAGATCAGTGGATTTTATTTGAAATCGTTAGATTTACCATAATTTCCTTAGGTTTGACTTTAAAGACTAAAGCATATTTCGTTATTACACGTGAAACAATAGCACTGTCAAAACCACGGACGCATTATACGAGAATACAAATTGCACAATTAGTGAACATTTCTAAATAGTGAGTATGTATTTTTCAATACATGATTGGTAGTTATACCCTGCGGACCTCGTAGAAATACTTGGCAGATGTAGGCGTAATTTGCCCAGCCCCGCTGTTGATAGTATTTGAAAACTAAAACAGACAAAAAGAGCTATATTGCAAAATAAATTAAATTAGTTTGTACCCACACGTCGGAAATACCGCATCTGTACGTGCTTAAACATAAATTCATTGTATAATCAGTATATATTATTATACTTTGAAAGTTATTTAATTCGTAACTCCAGCGTTATTGCTCCATTTTTTCGGACATTCGATATTTAATGATAGTCATGCGATTTACATCACGAAACTTTTCAGAATTGGAATTATTTTGATAGCTCACAAAAAGAAGAGTAGAATATTAGTTTAAATAAATAAACATGCATTTTAGGAAGACATGGCACCATCAAGTGAATCAATTACTTGAGTCGGGCAATGTCGGAAGTCAGAATAATAGAAGAGAATGTATGAGACGATGTATGAATGTGAATGAAGCAAGAAGCGTATGCCAAGATAGAATTGTTTGACGGTTCGTCTACTTTGCCTACCCCTGGTGGTTAGTTACATATTAAATGGAGGTTTACAAAGTAAACTCAAAAATAACGAAAAATATTGACTCTATTAGAATAAGTTATCGAAGGCCACAAACATCATTGTAATATTAACCAATGCTTAATAAAATGTGAAACAGAAAAATACACGACAAATACAAAGGTAACGGTCGCATCTAGGAATCGAACCCAGGACATCTGTCTTACCGGGACAACACTCGATTTTATAATAATATTGGTCATTCTTAAATTAAAATAGATAAAAATGACGGAATATGATTAGGTCTCATTGGCTCAGTGGTAGAATGCTGTCCTGGTAAGACAGAGATCCTGGATACGCTTCCCAGGTGCGGCCGCTGCTTTTATTTTTTGTGTCCTTTTCTGTTTCATTTAAAATTTGTTCTGAAAACATTATTTTCAACGATTAAAAATAATAATTTATAATTTTTTTTTTATTTGTAATCTTAATTATTAATATTTAATGTTAATGTTGTTATGTTGTGTAATTAAGTCATGGAAAAAACCTGTTCCTTTTGGTATTACTTTATGTTTTAATTGGTATTCACTTTGTGAAGTCATTATTAATAAATTAATTAAAAATTACCCTGTAATCACTACTTTATTAATATATACATATCAACATGTTTCGAAAGCGAAACTTTCCTCACATCAGGATATACAGAATACTAAAAAATACTAATGTCGAGTATAGACGATTGATAAACATAGAACACAATAATGTAAGAATAGACAAATTATAAACATAAACAAGTAATTATTAAAAAATGCTAATAAAAAATTATTATGAAACATTGAATAACAAATTTATATGCGAGAAATTAAAAATAAATTATTTTTATTATTAATATTACAAAGTAATTTTTAATTAATATATGATATTAAATTTGTTGGTGTATTCTCTCTTATCTGTTTTAAAGATGTGGGCATCTGATTATATGGTTTAATTGCGTACAATGTAAAATGTCCTTGTCCGTCGGTGGAATATTTTAATTGGACATTAAGGGTGTAGTTTGTTGAAGTTTTTAAAATATACAAATCATCCAATTATTATTATTATTATTGTTAAAATAATTTATTGGGATTGTAGAAATATATGCAGATTTGATTTGGAGAGAGGAAGTATTGAAAATTTAGCATAAAGTTGTCTAATTGATGTCTTGTATTTTCCAAACATATTTTTAATTTTTTTTCACTTTTAATGCCATCTAGGTGTATTTACACGTGCAATTGATAATAAAGTTAGTAATAAAAAAAAGTTTATTCGCCACCTTCTCAATAAGAACTTTTTCACGTGGGCTCTTCACGATGCATGCCTCTACCTACACAATATTAAGTCATCGTTACAGACACATTAAATAAGTTAATAACCTGCATTGCATTATTACCGCAATACGTTTAATAAATTATTAAGTCAGACATCTGATTGGGAACCGCACCCGTTGCATTCAGGCATTTATTTCACTAGGCGAGCTTTTATGCAATTCAAATCAATTATGATAATAAAGTTTAGGGTACTTGTGGGTTATGGCACACCACATATAATTGGTTTTCAGACTAGTTTTTTATTCAAAATAGTTAAATTAAAAATTTATGTTAATTATGTAAAACAATGTCTCTGTATAAATTACAATTACATGACGGCCTTCGAGGGGGGAGACTTTCGACTACGAATCCGTAAGTAGCGGGTTCAAATCTCGGTGTGCGCAAACAAATTGTAATGTTTAACAATGAATTAATTTACACATTAATACATAGAATACTTGCAGCACGTTCCAGAGTGGGAGATACTTTCATTATCGCCCTGATGAAAGACCCTCATTCAGAATTGAAACGTTGCTTGAAATGGCTTTAACCGTGTACGGTGACCAGATCTGATTTGGCAGGTACTTCTCCAACTTCCTCGTCTTCATCTCCTCCACCTCCCCACTACCTTCAAACTCACAACATACCCCAACTGGGGATGCCATAGTCTCACTGGCTCCAGACGGTTGGGAGAAGTAGGGACTCGTGTGCGGTATTCACATAAAAAAGCGCAATAGCTTTTTAGGCGAAAGAAAACAAGTTAATTTAGCTAATTTTAAAACAATAAAAACATGCCATGGGCCACAATCCACAAGTACCATACAAAGATTATTATATTACTACCTCCTTTATAAACCTAACCTAGCTTAACCAAACTAAACCATACCCAAATAATAGTATTCTGTCTGAGTATCATTTATTTTTTGTTGAAATTGCGTTGAAGTGATTTGACATTTAAACAAAAAAACGGTAATATACATTATTATTTACACAAATAGTCAAAGGCGTAAAATACATTACTCAAATAAATGTTTTAATCACTTATATAATTTTTTTTTTCATATGAAGCGGTAAATTGGTGATGTGACCGGGAAGGGTGTGTACTTTGTTTATTGGGAATAATTTAAGAATTAGACTTTTATTTAAATTTATTTAAATAAAAACATAGCAAGGGAGCTCGGGTTCTCGGGGTGAGGTTTGTCCAGGTCTTAGCGGTGGAAGTGCTTGCCCACCAACTGGTTGGTGAGCCGGATCGGGAGAAGCCTAAATAATTTTCTTTAGCGCTTCCCGAAAAGCAGGGAAAGTATCTAAACATTAGAAATAATAATTTAAACATTATAAATAATGATTTAAACATTAGAAATAATAATTAAAAAAAAAACTAACTAACTAACTAACCATCACGCCGTTTCCCCGCAGGGGTAGGCAGAGAGGACGAACCGCCAAACAACTCGATCTTGGCATACACTTCTTGCTTCATTCACATTCATACAATGCCTCATACATTCTCTTCTGTTATTCCGACTTCTGACATGGCCCGACTCGAGTATTTGATTCACTTGATCGTGCCATGTCTTCCTCGGGCGTCCCCGGCTTCTTCTTCCATTCACATTCGCGTCATATATTCTCCTTACACTCCTTTCTTCGTTCATTCGCTCTACATGCCCAAACCATCTAAGCGTCCCTTTCTTAATCTTGCTCACTACGCTTACATCAGCCTTGCATTCTTTACGAATCTCAACATTTTTCACTCGATCATACATGGTTTTACCACACATTCGTCTCAGAGATCTCATTTCTACAGCATTCAGTCTACTTTCATCCTTCCTCTGCCAGTTCCATGCCTCACTGCCATACATCAGGTTGGTATCAGCACTCCATTGTGGACTGCTAGCTTCGTTTCCTTGGACAACTTTTTGTTTGCGCCAACCGCGTTCAGTCCTCCGTTAATGGAGTTTCCTGCATTCACCCTTCTTTCAATATCCCTATCAGTCTTTCCATCTCTCGTAAACATACTTCCCAAATACACAAACTCATCAACCTGTTCCAAGTATTCATCATTCACAACTATATTGCATACTGTTTTCGTACTCTCTCTTTCAAACACCATGACTTTGGACTTATTTACATTCATCATTAGCTCATTCATCACACATACTTCGTTCATCCTAGATACGAGGGACTGTAGATCTTCCATACTGTTAGCAATCAGCACCGCATTATCAGCATACAACAGACAACATACTTGCAGACTACTCATTTTCGCGCCCAGGCCCACCTCTTTCAATTCTTGCATACAATTATCACGGTGACATTACGCAGCCTTGCTTAACACCTTTTGTGATGTCAAACCACGCCGTAAAATCACCATTTGCCCTAACACATGCAACGCTTCCCTCGTACAGCGATGCGATTGCCTGTATAAGATTTGTATTCACACCATACTTAGACAACACCTTCCACAACTTTTTTTCTGTCAACTCTGTCGTATGCTTTTTGTAGATCTACAAAAGCACAGAAAAGTTGTATAGAGGCATGATCACAGCCCTTCTCCAATCTAATGGGGTGTAACAGTCCTCTAGACACTGGTTAAAAAGTTTGCATAACCATGTGAGAATTATACGGCTATTTCCTTTAAAGTATTCAGCAGCAATATTATCGAAACCAACAGATTCTAATTAAATGAAATAAATCTTTGTTTTAAACCACTTTATTTAAATTTTATTTAAATAAAGTGGTTATTTATTACTAACTTTTCGGTTTCTTATTACATTTTGAGAGTTGTTAATTTTATCTTCAATGATTAAAAATAACATAATTAGTATAAGAACTTATACATATGGAATTAACAAATGAAACAAAACAATTCTCTTTGATTACCTACTTTAGCGCTACTTTAATTTCTTACACTATTTCATTTTTTTATATACTAAAAGACAGTAAGGACAATAATCATAGAAATTGTTTATCAGTGTAAATAAGTACGTATGTGATAGGTATCTAGATTTAAGTCATAGCTATAGGTCATTGTCATAGATCAAAATTATGTATTATTTTTAAGTCATTTCATTAGTTATAAATTCTAGTTGAATATGGCTAGCTACAAATCATAGATGTAAGTCACTAGTTATAAGTCTCAGTAGTTAGTTGCTAGCTATAATAAGTCTTAGTTGGAAGTCACTAATTATAAATCTTAGTTATAAGCCACTAGTAATAAATCTTAGCTGTGATAGAAGTAATCCAATCATTATTTATTATTATAATTTTTGAGCGCAGCCGGTTATGAATAAAGATGAGGTGCTGCAGTTTCCATATGTTTCTTTAATTTATTTTTTTTATATTAACCGAAATGCACAGTAGGCCAATACGATCTTTGGGGATGCTGTGTGGAGGGTATTTCTTAAGGAAAGGGAGGAGTGAGCTTGAGTCTTGAAAAGGCCCATGTTGTAAAATGGAGGAAAATTAAAAGCCGGTAAAACATTTCACACCCAAACTGTTGAGTAAACTGTTTAACAGAATGCACCTGATACCCAAACTAAAAATGCCAATATGAACAATAAAAAAAGCGTAATTTTTTTAACGTAACACATTTATAAAATAAATGGCTGGCATGAAGAATGCGACACCTACCAGGAGACCAGCTCTGAGAGGTGGTCTCTAGGTAGGTCACAGATAGCGACACCCGCTTTCTTCGGCACAATTCGGTAAACCAACACATCCACACTACTATTATATTAATATTACAAGGCGGCTCGGTCCGGTTATGCAATACGCTTGCACACAAACATTCACACGAGATCTGTGTGCGTACGTGTACACTGTACAGCCAATGATACTGCTGTATGTGTGTCTGTGTACACGGTGGCTGAGAATTTCACTTTCATCCTGATGTCAGAAAACCAGATGTTGTACACGGTGGATATAAAGTAACTTAGCTCTGTCAAAGTCACGCACTATGAGACCATAATAATCAATGATTGTTGTCTTTATAAGTACTATCTTGGTAGTTTAACATTCGATCGAAGTGGGCATCTTGTCAATTACCGAGGAGTTTCATTAAATTATCGTCAATTGCACTTACAATTTTGTTTAACATAATTAGTTAAATTAAAACACTTACAACAACACTTGTAATTTTTAATTATTTCATCGGAATGGAGTATTTTGATAAAACCACTATTTGAAACCAATGGTTCGATCATCGGGATACAAAGTACGCTGAAAATTTAATTGAAAAGGTTGCCTCAAAGTGATTTAGCTTAATTGAAGATGTTTTAATATTTTCATTAATAATTATTATTGGTTTTGAAAACAATCTAAAACCGCATATTCCTAAATGGTTCAAACTGGCTACTGCATCATTATCAGACATCGGATTGTATGCTCTATCATAATGGTAAGATATGCACTAACAATGCCAAAATATGCACTATCAATATATGACTAAAGTATACGACAAAACAGGAAATAAAGAGAATTTCTGGAGGTAAAGAAGAGGTTTCTCAAAATATGTTATTCTTTTTTAAATTTTTATTTTATTTCCAATTCCCAAAATATTGATTACTAAAGGAATTTAAGCAGCTCATATTTTAATTTGATGGCTGAAGTAGGGACTATTGACGGGAAAAAGGCTCAAATTTGTATTTCCACATACAAATGAATATAATTCGATATCTAGTCACTATGATGCAGAAAACGCTACTGGCTGGTAAGACGGCTGTCGCCGACGTTGGCCGTCTTGACGTCGACAACGTCATATTCACGAACAAAAACAAACATGTCGTTTTGGCGGCAAATCAAAATGTCTCATTTTTAAATTGTTACAGAAAATTTATTGATCAAGTTAACAAAACAAATTTAGAAACCCTTATTACCGTTTTTTATTATTTATTTTTGTTCGACAATTAAAAAAAAAACAGTGAAAATAAGTTATTATTCTTGCCTCAGCCCAAACTAATAAACAGATACAAAACGAAAATATAAATACACACATGGCGCGTATGGCAGCCCCAATAGGCGTATGTTTTGAGGCTGAAGGGAGTGGGGAGGAGAAGGAGATGGGAATGGAGGGAGGAAGGTTGGATTAATCTAGGGGTTCAGCGACCGAGATTGGATATGAAGGGATTCGAGTTCGATCCTAATTTGGAGTGAAATGTTTTGGCTAAATATATTATATGTTTTTGGAGTGCAGGAATTTTCGAGCCCGTGTTAATTATGCTATTCCTGATGAACCAGATACTTTTTGTGAATCGTCGGAGCGATGCATTCTGGGATGATCCTAGCCTTTTTGTATTTTTCGGACAAAGGAGCTATAAATATTTTTCCACTAAGCTCCCCAATTCACTTCCACCACCAAAACTAAATCAGTATCCGGTTCAAAGAAATCAAAGAAGAGGAGTTTTTTATCATTTTGAAAAGAACGTCGTAGGAGCTTTAAACAATCAGCTATTAAGGCGACGCAATGGGAAGTAATTTAAGATCATGTGTTTTTGGTTTGAAAATTTGATGGCCTAGAAATACCATAGATGATGTAATTAAATATTACAAGCAGAACACACCTTGGCCTTTCGTTTAACCGGACATTTTTTGGTATAAGAATTTGGCTAAGTAGAAACCTAAATAAATGTTTAAAGTGCAAAATCTCCTACTTACGAATCGCTTTTCCGATATTGTCGCCTTGTTCATTGTGGAAAATAAGGTTTCTTAGAATATAACGGAAAAACATTTTAATAATTATTCGTGAGCTTAACAAAATAAAATAAAAAACGAATTGTTAAATGGGAATTTCAACATTGTCGCCACCTGCACAAGCAGTGCGTGATTTCGTTCGAATTTTAGGAAGTGGATCCCCTCAAATAAAACCTAGTTCGCCTCAGCACAGGTACAGCTAGTTAGGAGGACTACAATAAACATCTTAAATTGTCTTGTAATTTGTTATTATGTCTAGCCGGTTAGTGCTTAACTAAAGTCACTTTTAGAATAAGTAAAAAAAAATCACGAATCGCTGCGTAAATGCGTCCTGTTTGAAGTCGGTGGACAAGGTGGTCTACTTTGACCGCCACCTTCCCTTTCTTCATACTGATCGTGCTCTACAGCCCTCAACACTGTAAATAACTAAATGTGTAAAAAAAGAAGCCTTTTAAGGACATTTTATAAATATTCTAGTCATAAAAAATATAAATATTTCAAATAAATACCAACTCTTCTTATACCATCAATTTTCTAATAAATCTCACATCAAAAGAAAAGGAGGATAAAATAGGAATTGTAAAAATGATGTCTCTAAAACTAAATTTAAAAATTTTCTGATAAAACTGTGTTCATCTGAAGCGATCTGCCAGCTGCAGCTGCAGGTAAGTATGTTTTTCTGTATCTGTTTGTACACAATTAGATAAAGAATAGGAATAAGTAATATTTGTACAGCACCCCTGAGGTGATTTTTCTGATAAAACTGTGTTCATCTGAAGCGATCTGCCAGCTGCAGCTGCAGGTAAGTATGTTTTTCTGTATCTGTTTGTACACAATTAGATAAAGAATAGGAATAAGTAATATTTGTACAGCACCCCTGAGGTGATTTTTCACAAAAAAGGCGCTATACAAATCATACAATTATTATTCTTATTATTGTTAAATAGAAAAATAAATATATTATGCTAAAAACAAAAAAAAATCATTTAGCATCGCAAAAATTGACGGTCTGGTGGTGAAATTAACTTGCTAAGTTGGGCGTAGGTAACAATATTAGCTTTGTTTATAACCACGAGAATTTTATTTAATTTTATTACGACCGACCGGTTTCGCTTAACATAAGCATCGCCAGGTTGCCAACGGATCGTGTCAAGGCGTGTGTTTACAGCAGCCAAAATAGCATCAGTCGATGAAACGTTGTACTATAAGAGGAAATAGCTGAAGGAAAGAGACAGAAGTGCACATAATGACACAAGGAATACCAATTCTCCTTGGTATTCCATTATGTGGACTTCTGTCTCTCTTTCTGCTCGGTTATTTCCTATTTCATGCTATTTCATGCTATCTCATTTTTTCTTTGTTCTATGTTATTCTGTCTTATTCTATTTTGTATATATAAACACACACTATGTATTTTTGATCAGTTTAATTTTTGTACCCTGAAGATGCTTATGTTAAGCGAAACCGGTCGGTCGTAATAAAATTAAATAAAATTCTTGTGGTTATAAACAAAGTTATTGTTTTATTTTCATTAAATATGTCTAACCACAAAGTGACTGCTTTCTATCAAAAAAAAAATAACAATATTAGCTTTGCAGCTGTCGTGGGGGACATAGATAAATTAGATAGGAGATTAGGTAAGCCGGAAATTATGGCGATAGGGTGACGCACTGTTCGGCAATGCGAGTGAGACTCGTTAGGTGTTACAGGCCAACATATTTTGCGAAATTGCAAAACATTTAAAGAATATAACAATTCGGAATGTGTGTCCGCGATTGCGAGAGACCCTGTAATAATATGTCAAAATCACACGTCAAATTGTTGTACACGGACTGCACGAGATTATAAATTGAACAATTATAAAGGAAGTAATGGCACCTTGCAACTAGCTACAGTCTGACATTAAAATAGTAGATACAAATTGAGGGCACTGCGATCGTTCAAATGGTTTTAAATGACAATTCCCAACTGCTCCCAAACGTCTGGACCCAGTGAGACTATGGCACCCCCAAACGGGTAATGGTGTGATGTTGATGGTATTGGGGGGGGGGAGATGAAGGTGGGGAAATACCTGGCTATTCAGATCAGGTCAGCAAACACGGCTAAAAGCCATTTCAAGCAACGTTTCAATTCTGAATGGTGATCTTTCGCCAGGGCGATACTGAGAGTATCTTCCGCTCTGGAACGTGCGCTAATATGATATATATTATTTTTAATAAATTAATTGTGAAACAACACAAATTAATTAAATCAAATTTACTTGTGCACGCCAGGATTTGAACCATCGGATTGGTAGTTGAGAGCCTTACCCCTCGACCATGGAGGCTATAGGAAAATGAAAGTAAGTTTAAAAAAGCACAATGGAAGTGAATATTTTTTACTTCATCGTAACGGTCTTCAGATATTAGTGATAATTTTACATTTAAAATTAGTTTTTAACACTTCGCTAGGAAGGCAGAAAGATGATTTTCTTGTATTTCTGGAACGCATGCATCAAAATACCCATTTTTTAGATGTTAAATCATAATAAAACAAAACCTAATTCACAAATCAAAATAAGTAATTTTAAAAAAACGTTAATATTATCGAGATAGGTACCTTTGTTGTTTTGACTTATTTCTTTAAAACGAAGTGTCAAACACGAAAAAATTTTAACGGATAGAATAAATTTAAATGACAAAGTGAGTAGCTTGGTGATGCCATAGTAATGATAAAAAAATCGACTTTATTAAATTGTACTAAAGGCTGGAATACTGTTGATGCTCCAAGGAAAACGAACTTAAATTTAGAGGGAAAAAATGATTTCCGGTAACTTATACCAAATCAATCCAGTTTGAATTTTGGAACTTGTTTATTAACTAACTAACTAACCATCACGCCGTTTCCCCGCAGGGGTAGGCAGAGAGGACGAACCGCCAAACAACTCGATCTTGGCATACACTTCTTGCTTCATTCACATTCATACAATGCCTCATACATTCTCTTCTGTTATTCCGACTTCTGACATGGCCCGACTCGAGTATTTGATTCACTTGATCGTGCCATGTCTTCCCCGGGCGTCCCCGGCCTCTTCTTCCATTCACATTCGCGTCATATATTCTCCCTACACTCCTTTCTTCGTTCATTCGCTCTACATGCCCAAACCATCTAAGCGTCCCTTTCTTAATCTTGCTCACTACGCTTACATCAGTCTTGCATTCTTTACGGATCTCAACATTTTTCACTCGATCATACATGGTTTTACCACACATTCGTCTCAGAGATCTCATTTCTACAGCATTCAGTCTACTTTCATCCTTCCTCTCTGCCAGTTCCATGCCTCACTGCCATACATCAAGGTTGGTATCAGCACTCCATTGTGGACTGCTAGCTTCGCTTCCTTGGACAAGAAAATACTGTCTTATAATAATTATATTGTGTTCAGGGTAAAGTAGAACTCTGCATTTTTCTCCCTAAAATCATAAAATCGTGCCGTTTAGTCCTAGCTCGGCGACAGTCGACACGCTCCTATGCCATATCGGCCTTTGTTTCTATTTTTCATGTTTTACCTCTTATGATTTTTACCTTCTACTCTACCTTTATCTCTGTTAAGCCAGTGCAGTCTACGTACCACGATCTAATCAGCATCTTATTCCTGTTTTCAATGTCCGGATTCAAGTCCCGCCCGCGATAATCGTAACGGTGATGCACCTGCGCGGACCTAGGATTACTGAACCCGCCATGCGCATGTACATTGGGTATGTTTATAGTAGGGCAATGCAATCGGACACTATCTGAATCGCAAATGCAAAATTGACTCATTAAAGGGTCCATGTTTTAGATCCAGTAATATCCTCCGAGCGGAAACTGAACATTGTTTCAAAATAACATATGTTAATACGGAAGAGAGAGGGAACGCGCTAATATAAAAAAACGCCTAGGGCATAAGCGATCGTTTAAAAAAATATTTTCTAAAACACGACATATTTAGAATACAGCAAAAATCTCAAGACTGCTGACTTAAGTTACATTTACAGAAACGTTGTGAATTTTTCATACCTATAACATGTAAAATAACAGAACCACAAGTGTTATTAAAATTTTTTTGAGCATACTTTGCAATTTTTTTTCTATCGGGGTAATTTCATATAATTACTTTTTCGACTAAACATCTGAATGGAGAATATCTTCAAAAATAACATATTTTTTTTAAGTTCATAACATCACGTTTTCAAGGGAAGATTGTAATAAGTACTTAGAAATTCTGAATGCGGAGACTTAACAGTAGAGATTCCAGCGTGAGCGATATCGCCCCCCCAAAGGTTGTTAGAGAGATCCATGGTGGTGGTCTCCAGGGCAAATGGGGGGGTTAAGGTAGATAAGAATGTTTCCGTATATATTTGTACATAAGATAAACCCTAGAAAGCAATATTTATACAGCGTCCCTGCCTCTGTCCCTGGGGTGATTTTTTACAAAAACGGTGCTATATAAATCATATGTAAAATAAACATATAAATATTAATCAAGACCAAAATTTATCATAAGGGAGAGTAAGTGTATATATTTAGAGTTCATCACGTTGTCCCGTAAGATGAAACGAAAGGGGTGGAGAGGGGCGGATCGCTGATGACAAAATTAGCCCAAAGGGGGTGGTGAGACAAAGGTTAGAAATCTCTGCTTTATAGGAATAGTAAATAGTTTTTTTTTATCACTAGGTGTAATGATTTTGTAATTTCTTCAAATGCTTGATAACTTTGTGGCATCATTATTAATTATATAATTGAAAATACACTTTGTATATACCACTTTACTTAAAATATATAAATATTTCTACATGTTTCGATAGCAATGCTATCATCTTCTGGAATATATGAATACATTCATTTATTAAATATTTTTATCTTTAGGAATAAATGTATTCATTTATTCCTGAAGATGATAGCATTGCTATCGAAACATGTAGAAATATTTATATATTTTAAGTAAAGTGGTATATACAAAGTGTATTTTCAATTATATAATTAATGATTTTGTTTTCAAGTTCACTGTTGTAATTATTAAGCCGTATTGTTTCAAAAGTAAGACTAAAACTGTCCACCTTTAATGGCTACATACTTTTCAGCACCCTCATTATTTATGAAAATCTTTTTTTTTTTTAAATATTGTCGTTGCCTCCGTCTTTTGTAACTGACTTTTAACGTCGTATTACGACCGTGACACCGTGACACCGTGACACCACAAACATTGCACATAAAAGGGAAAATCTTGTAAACCTCGAGGCCGCACAGACGCTGTGTTTATTACTGTTGAGTTAAATAATAATTTTCTTTAAAAATACGTTTTTCCCTTTCCAAGTTGTTTAATTGCGTTAAATCGATGCTAAGTCGCACCGTGAGAACTTTGTTTACTATTCTCTACTATTTTCAGAGCCGGTTTAGGGAATTATTTTTGTAAACTGTAAAAGTCTCCCTCATCAAATTAATTCGTTAAAATTTATGAACCAGTGTTTTTAGCGTTAAACTTTATTTTTACTGTTATTAGATGGCACCGTGTCGTAAATACTCAGCTGAAAATATATTTAAGGCCCCATTCTCATAAAGAGTATTTTAACGCTATGTAATTGTCGCCATCCTGATTTTGTATGGAATCTGACGTCAGCGTGCACACGCACAACGAATGTGAAGCGATTTTGTCGAACTGTTTTTTTTTTTTTTTTTTGTCTATTTGGGTACTAAAACTCTAAACGCTGAAGTTAGCAATATTCTAAATGTGGAATTTTATCAGTGTATTTTAACAACAACTGTCATTATTTAAATTGTTTGTTTATCAACGTTTGATATTTTCAAATGGTTTACGTTAAAGGTAAAAAATAACAGTGTCTATTTTTTTAATAGGATGAAATCTCAGATTTGTATGAACCTTTTAACTAAACCCGCTCACTGACAGTTCGGTAAGCAACGAGTATTTCACGCTTCGCTCCAGATCTTGCGCAGAAAAGTAAGATAACGGTTTGCAGCGCAGTCCATTGCGGGACTTTTCCTTGCAGGGAGGGTCTGGAGCGATGCGTGAAATGTTCATTCCTTACCGGACCCTCAGTATAACTCGTGTCAAGTCGGGTATCGACCTTGGCCCATTTGAATGCTAGTCAAGCGTCGAGGCTATCGATCATCTCGATTATTGGATCATCTCTCTTCACATCAACTTCTTCTGCTTGAAAATCGATGAAAAAAAAAAGTTTTTTCCCCCAATTAAATGTATTGCAGCTGAATATTTTCTTCCTTTGCGAATGACGCTTATTTTTTTTTAAATGTTCTTCTGTTATACAGTGGAGTCAAATCGACCGATTGGAACTGTAGAAGATGAAATGTACCAGAAGAACATTCATCAATGTCTTCGGTCCATTCCACACCTGCCTAAAATGTGTTTTGAAAGTGAAAACGACCCACCGTTTATTCGGCTGTCTAGCACTTAAATAAAGTTGTTTTTTCTCAATTTGGTTTAGTATAAGCGTCTGTAACGGGTTCTTGTGTTGTTCATCCTCAACTTTCTTCGCCATTGGAGAGTTATCTGTTTTTTTTTTCACTTTTAATATAGTTTCGAAATTTAAAAGAAATGTGTAGATAAGGTAATACAAATAATTTTTTTTATTGTTTTGTGTTTAATTCGTAACCGATTTAGTTAGAAAAACTAAATAAATCGGTTTTACCGATAATAAATCATAATTTTTTTTAAAACCCGTCCTAATTGAAAAGGAGTGGGAGTAAATAAAATCATATAAATAAGTCGTCAGAATGTGGATTAACCACAGTTTGAAAATGGCATTAAACTCCGTAACAGCTGTCACAATAATAAAAACTAAAAATACTTGCAGAACTTAATAATGACATTATTAAATTTGATTTATATTATATTTAAAAAAAAAAAAAAAAACAAATAATTTTGTTTTAAACCGAGAATGCTAACATATTGCTTTTGCCGTGCTTGGTGATAGTGGGGAGTGCACAGAGTTTGTAATCAGGGTAGGCAGTAGGAATAACACCGACTTAATTGATATTAAAAAAAAATAAAACAGTTCAGTCCCTTTGTGGAAGTTTTCGCTAAGAATAGCTTAGGTGCCGGCTGTCGCCGAATTTTTTTGGGATCACCTAAGCTACGTCCGCCTTATTTATTATAAAAGTTTCCACATTTTTGCGCTAAATGAACACGGACAATATTTTGAAAGAAAGCCAACATTATATTATCATCATCTTGTTAGTAAAGTTGTTCTAATTAATAGATGTACCAACAGATGGCACTGATTGATACATTTGCTTGCATTGCTGAAAAGCACTGCTTTTCAGACACTAACACAAACGAGTCGTCGCATTGCGCATACATATACGTATATGTATAGAATAGATGCAACATTTGAATATGATGTGTACGTCATTTTGCATACTTAGTTCCTGCCTTTGACACGATATAGTGGTGCGGTCGGTGAAACGCGCGCGGCGCAGCGTTTCGTGGTTGGTACATCGCGCGTCATTTTGAAAGTGAGGATTGATTGCTTCGATTAATTTAATTATTATAATTTACGTAGGGTAGACAGTGCCTATATGGACGGCACATTTTGTTTGATCACCAGATCTGAATATCTGGGTACGCCCCCCCCCCCACCTTCATTTTCCTCATCTCCTTTCCCTTTCCACTTCTTTAGTCTCACAACTCACAACATACCCTATTTGAGGATGCCTATTCCCACTGCCTCCCGGACAGTTTATTCGGCATTCAATCGGAATTGTGGTCGAAGCTCGAGGGTCGCCACGACCTTGAATTGTTGGGAAATGTTGACCTATATCTTTAGCTGTTTGAGACGTATTCTGAATGAAGAACTACTTAGAATGACCTACTTTGCATTCTGTCAATCCATAATTCAATATGGTAAAAAAGGATGGGGCTGTGCTTATAAAACTCATACACAATCCCTTTTGCACAAAAATAATCTCAAATAAATAATTTTTATATCATTCGAAATTTATGTTTAAAGAATTTAACCTTAGAAAATTAAATACTCCGTATTAATTTTTACTGTGTTTAATTGGTAGAACTCCATTTAATATTTTTAAATAAAATTTTAACTATTTGAAATTTAATAATTTAATTATTAAGTTCTGGAAGTATTTTACTCTTTAATTATTGTTGCAGCTGTTTCGGTATTCAAAGCCGCGAAGGGTTTGAAAATGGCTTTGATCGCCTTATCTTTGTTTTCTCTGATTTACTTCAAATTTTATTGAAATACTCTGTACCTATAATCCCATATCCGATATCTTTATACGAGTATATAATAATGAATGCAAGTTTGTTTGTTCTCGATTTTCTCGAAAATTACTGGGTCGGTTTCGCAGAAAATAGCACAGTGTGTTCTTATTAGTGCCGGGAAGGTTTAGAGAGTAGTTTTAATTAAATCCAATATGTAAAACTGTTGCTATAATGTTTTAAAATTCGTATGAAAAACATTGAATCCGCCATGTTTTATTTAGGTTAGCCCATAGATAAACACTCTGGTTAGCCACAGATTGCATATTCAAAAGAAGAAGGTTTTTTTGGGTAGAATATTTTCAAAATGGAAAACACTTAATCTACTTAAGAACTTTATGATTTAGATATATTTTGAAAAAATGAACGTTTGGAGATTACTTACTTATTAGTTACTTTCGCTGTCAAATCAGTTATTGTACCCGAGCAGGGCGGGTACACATCACCTAGTTTCAAATAAAACTGAACCATTCTGAAACACGTACATTGTAAGGTATATAAGGTACTTTTGACTTATTTTCTTAATTTTTATGTTTCTTTATGGTACATCATCGGCCTGAGGGGATACAGGAGAGATGTTTTTATTTTTACAAATATGTAATTTATTTATCACTCTTTTTATTCATCAAAAACCAGTGACGTAGAATGAGTTTCATTTTAATTAATTAATCGATTCCCAAATACTGATTAATAGATTTGTCGTATTATCGTGTTTTAGATTTTTTGCATTAATGGCGCCTTGGATAAATAATTAATTGAATGTATAGTTTAAAAGGTGCGGCTGCGCGGCTTGTTTCATACAAAACTTAATTTTTGATTTGAGCCCAAAATACTGACCAAAACCTAATGACCTTTTTTTTCATCAAAAAGTATGGTAAATATCTAGTACGGATTAGAAGTAATATACTTATTTTCGTTTTACATTATGTAATGAAATATAAAATATTTGTTTTTTTAAATATTAAAATAAGCATTTTGGTGGATTTTAAATTAAATTAAAAACTACCTATTTACGTTGGAACACAATTTGCCGCACATAACTTAAAATATTGACCCGAAAAATTGTTTTTTTTTTATGTTTTGTTTTTGTATTTTTATTTACGTAATTATATTTACATAGTAGTTATCTATAAAACAGGCAGCGCAGCCGTTCTTCTTAAGGTTAACATTGATTTTTTAATTTATTTTTAAATATACCTCATTGTAACGTTCCATCCTCTCTGGCTAATGCATTATAGACAGTCGTAGATTTCCATCGTTTTCACTTTTGAAAACCACCCTAGACATGTGGAAGGACGAAGACGGATGGAATTAAATCTGGAAAAACATTTTTTTCGAATTGGCAAGGATTAGCGGTGTCTCCTCTGATTGATAGATCGGTTTCGATAGCGGTAGTTTTCAGGCAATTACCCTACCTAAACTTCAAAGTAAAAATCTGCATCCAATGGGGACGACCACAGTTTCATCGACCTCTCCCTTAATTGGACACCTCGGTGGTGTTTAGAAATAGCCTGGTAATAATGAGGTTGTCTTAATTTTTTTTATGAAAATGCATTTTATTAAAATAGTTAATAAGAACACTAAAATTAGATTTTCGATTTTTCCTATAATATTTCCATATTTCTAATTTTGAAACTGTTAATTCATGATGGAATTCCATTTTAATATGTTTTTTTTTTTCTATTAAAAACCTTTGTAACTTTTTTCCACTTGTTTATTTTCGACCGGACCGGTTTCATCCTATCACGGGCATCTTCATACTGGTACAATTAATACTAAATCTATGGTATATAAATTGTATGCTATAGAATCTATGTCAGAAATGAGTCCCGTTGCTTTCCAATATTGTACATTTATGACTTGAAACGTGTTTTATTGCTGACGGAACGGCTTTACAATTTTAAAAGCGTAAGCCTAATGTCAAACTGACAGGGCACTTGTAACAAAGAGGGTCTTACGCCAACTCCCATGCAACTAGCCAGCCAATTATTTTACTCGTTTATAAATAAGGCTTTACCCCTAAGCAACTGCTTAATCCCTGTCGCATTTGTTTCATCCGTTAACCCCCTCCCCCCTTATTGTACCCCTATAAACCAACATAACCCCAACATTGTATTGGGATTTAATCGTTGCTGAACAATAATTTGAATTGTCTCAATAGCACTATCCATTCACCTCGTTCCTTGTGTTCGAGGGCAGTTCAGAGATACTGCGAAAGCGGGCGTGACTCAAATACATTATTATTTATAATGTACACGCCCTGTATGGGCTTTTACATATTTTGTTACAAAATTCAAATTACAACAGTGACACAGGTACAAAATACATCACATTAGTTACATATATAGAATAGATAGCCTTTACGAAATACAACAACTAAATATTTAATTTGTCTCACGAACAAATTCAGCAACAACATCGTGTATGTATAATTCGAAATTATTTACGTAAAGGCGAATATCTTATACTCTAGACTTATTAATAAATAATTGTTGGGATGTATGCAATAATACTCTTTTTGTATTTGCATTCAATGTAGTTGCATTCTACCGCGTCTGAAAAAGTATAACCTTCTGCGTGAAGTCTAGGTACAAGCGAATTCTTGAATGAGTCAGTCCTGAAATTGTTACAGTAGAATAAAATTTTAGATCGAGTAGTTCTTGGAATATTACATTTAATAAAATGAACCAGGGCTGTCTATATTATTACCCTTTACACTAAAATGACAGCAATTGCGGCTGGTTTGCGGAGAGATAAAAAAAAAACTTATTGGTGGTTACTGGTGATACGAATGAGTGGGGGGGGGAAGGAATTTCGTCGGAATTTGATAGATATTATCTAATATCTTATAATAATTTTTTGGTATTTTTTTAATGCATATTGATTAGCGAATACTTTTTTCTAGTATAACCTAAATTAAATAGCATGTAACGTATAAAAACTCTCAACTTAGATATCGCACAAAACTCTCGTATTACCCCCTTCTCATGAGTGTTAAAATTACTTCCACAATGGCTTTTACTAAATAACACAAATTGCAGCAGCCTTATTTATTAACCCATGCAACATATAAATACCAAACATTCACGGTAGATAATGCAACTCTCTCTATAATGTATCTATAATGTATTAGACCCAATAAAAAATTACAAAAAGCGTTAAATAAACTCATCCTTAAAGTACCGTTCTACACAGACTCAATTGAAATATTAAAAAACACCAGATGTCATGACAATAAAATAACTTCATTCTAAATCTGTATTACTACACCTCTTCCGACACACACTTCAAATTCCAATTTAACCTCAAAACACATCAAAAACCAGATCCTCAACAAATAAAACACTGAATATCCCAATGACACACACCTCACACGGGTAAAGACACTTTTATTTCTATGCAATGGAATTCTATAATGGCACCCCCACAACTCTGAAACAACTACTAACTATAAATAGAATATCTAAAATTAATTTCGTTCAAAGCATTATAAATCCAAACCAAACATAACTCAACGCATCAAATAATGTACTAGTACTTAACAGTCCCTTCCACGTAATATATTTTTCTTTTATCAAACTTACTCACTATTATAGTCGACCGGTCAGTGGCTGAGTTGGCATCGCGTTTGGGTCTCGCCCAGGCGTCGTGAGTTCAATTCCCCGGCTGGCTAAGTCCTCCATTACGATACAAGCAACATCTTCCGCTTACTGTGATGGTAGTAGGAGATTTTCAAATATTGTCGGGTTATTCGTAACCGGGGAATATTTGTCTTTTTCTTTTTTTTTTAAGTATCTTTTATTCCATTTATCTTCTTCTATGTAATATTGAAATTAAACTAACTAAAACAAATCGATACTTGTATCACAATTTATATTTCCACTTGCACACCTCAGCACAGGTTCTCCTTGTGAGATGTTTACGAAACATATAATTTTCATAAAATTATTAAGAATTACTTAATAATTACACAAAGTAATTCTTATTAATTTTATTAATAATGATACCACAAAGTAATTATACCTTTATTGAAGAAAATATAATTTTTAATTTACAGGATCACCTTCTCAAAACTACCTTAAAAACAACGTTATTTATTATAATCTTAAAATATTTTGTAATGGTAAATGCATAGATATAAATTTTAAAATTTCGTCAAACGATTGGTAACTTGGTGGCGTCATTATTAATTAAATAATTAAAATTAATTGATAAACTAAAGTTCTTAAAAACTTAAGACAAGATTTTTGTGCATAGCGCAAAGGGTAACAATTATTATTTTTATAAACAATAATTATTAATCTAAACACTCATCCAAATTGAAAAAACCTTCCGAGCAAAGATAAATGTCGCCGGCAGGACTCGAACCCGCACCCTTCTAATGTCCGGTCAGATGCTCTACCGTTGAGCTACGTCGGCTTATCGCAAACCCGCCAAGTTAATCAATATATACTAGTGTTCCATTTTAATAATTACTGTTTTTATTATATTTTCACCTGTAAACAACCAACTTTATTAATATGAGAGAGGCTTGTAACGGCTAAATCCCTCAAATAGATGGCGTCGAGACAAATTATGTCTACATTTTATTGGTGAAAATTGCTTTGACTTGTCAAATATTTATTAATTGATAAACTAAAGTTCTTAAAAACTTAAGACAAGATTTTTGTGCATAGCGCAAAGGGTAACAATTATTATTTTTATAAACAATAATTATTAATCTAAAACACTCATCCAAATTGAAAAAACCTTCCGAGCAAAGATAAATTTTTTTTTTTAAGCAATTTTCACCAATAAAATGTAGACATAATTTGTCTCGACGCCATCTATTTGAGGGATTTAGCCGTTACAAGCCTCTCTCATATTAATAAAGTTGGTTGTTTACAGGTGAAAATATAATAAAAACAGTAATTATTAAAATGGAACACTAGTATATATTGATTAAATTGGCGGGTTTGCGATAAGCCGACGTAGCTCAACGGTAGAGCATCTAACCGGACATTAGAAGGGTGCGGGTTCGAGTCCTGCCGGCGACATTTATCTTTGCTCGGAAGGTTTTTTTTCAATTTAGATGAGTGTTTTAGATTAATAATTATTGTTTATAAAAATAATAAATAATTAAAAATTTACTTTGTTTACACCACTTTTATAAAAATAAATAAATTACTCTACAAGTTTCGACAGCAATGCTGTCATCCTCAAGAAATATTCATATGTTCCTGGTGGTGTAAAAAATGTACATTTTTAATTATTTAATAAATGCATGTTAAACTAGTAAAATAAAAAATGAATTTATTTTGCAAAATATGTCCATGAATTAATATGGATATACTTATATTAGAGCATGCAATCATGATAAATTAATGGTGACGTGTGTAAACCGTGGTATACTGGAAATTAAAGCCACTTTCGATCTTGTCTGAAGGAAGTCTGCCCGGAGAAGTTAATAATGTTAGTACGGTGCCACAGGCCATGCTCGTACCGCTGTGTTCAGTTTGATATTGTAATGCTGTTGTTAAATGTATGTCGGAGGGTAACGGAAAGAATTTTAATTCGATTTATCCTCTTCTTGCTTTGAGTTCTCGGTAAACACGGATAAAGTTGATTGAACTCTTCATTTTATTTCGAGGAATGTCTATTGATGTGTTAATATCAATTGACGGAGGGATATTCTATTTTAGGTTGATTTTAATATGGACGTTGTCGAAATTATTTAAAAAGACCGATACCGCTTTGAATTAATTTCTGATTGAAGTCGAGTAAAAGTTAACACAATATTAACAAATAATTCATTAAATTGGTCACATTTGAAGTTCCCCATCATTGCACAAGGAACATTTTTATTTTATAATTATAGTAGTATAAGGAATTCAAATAATCTTGGTTCGGTTTCGTTCTTTTTAAGAATAAGACATTTTGCTTAACTGTGGTTCCGATTCCATGTAACGTATTTTAAAGGGAGTCTGTGGTTTCATTTTCGCAGTATTATTATTACACATTCTATTTTTACGCCAAGGAATTTCATCGTCACCATGAATTATGCACCAGAAATTAGCAACATAATAATAACGAGGAACAATCGTGACAAATGACAAATATAATGTCGTAGGTTACAAAAAGTAGTTTTAATTTCGAAAATCAAAATTTACGTAAGAAAATTTACTTTGTTGTTTTTTTTTTTTTTTAAATATCATCTTAGGTAATTAACATATTTTAATATAGATAATCACAGAAAAAATCTGCTGTTTTTGCCAAATACTATTCCGTCCAAATTTGTTGTTAACTAGTTTTCATATATTTCTTAAACCACTGTTTACGTTTTGCATATATTTGCACACGCGGTCGCCTTGTAGATTCCGAAGGATTGCACGCTCGGCGCGGTTTCCCACCGAACGCCACGAGAATGGCAATGTTTGAACTATTTCTTAGGACAGAAAGTCCCATAGTCGCTGAATTCATAACGCACTTATGGAATTCATTTCGGACTCTTTCTCGGGCATTATTACCCATACGGACGTGTGGAATTTTTAGCACCGAATTGGAATGACGCGCTGTTTTAAAATTCGTTAAATTATGATACATGTTTCTTTTATTTTCTTATATTTTTTTGTGATACTTCACTGCACAAACGCACCTTGGAGAAAACCGCCACTGTTTTAAAAATATGCCAGATTTTGTAAACGAACAACGAACGTACATTCTCCTCGCAACGTAATGTCAGAAAAAGTCGTGAACGTTTGTCCCCTTCGAGACATCGCTTAAATTGCGGAGCTTATCTTACGCTTCATTGGTCATGATTAACTGCGATATCCCTGCCTTGGTCCCTATCAAGTATCAACCACAAACTCGAATATTATACCCACTGGAGTCTAGAAACCAGGGCTGCCAGTCGGTAGATGGACACACTTTATTATGTTTACCGTGGATTGGTCCCTATCATCATCATGATGGCACTATTATTGTCTGCATAGGGAAAAACGGGCAAACCGGGAATTTTGCCAATGTCATATATTATACATTATTATATATATATATTATACATTATCATATATATATATATATTATACATTATTATATATATATTATAAATTATTATATATATATTATTATATATATATATATTATACACTGACATATATTTATATGTACTATTGTAATATTTAATCATTGACGACGACAATATTAGCATATCTCAAATGAAATAAAGAAACAAAAAAAAACACACAGAAAACAACAGCTGTCGGTTGCTTCTGGGAATCAAATATATAACTCTAAATAAATAATAACTTGAAATTATATAACTCGTGATAATAAATCCCTCTCTAAAACATTATAAACACTAGAATTTCCTCATTAGAGAGGTATTAATTAACATAAATAGATCATAATAAAAATACAAAAATATTGGAAATATATTCGGTAGAACTTTGCAATCATACAAAAAGATATCACCTAGAAAAATTAGTAATTCTTAAATTGAAATATGGTATCTATAAAATATGACAGAAAATAATTTGGTCTCATTCGCGTAGTGGTAAGTGTTGTCTCGGACAGAGGTCCTGGGTTCGATTCCCTGATGCGACAGATACCTTTTTTATTTTCTGTGTCTCTTTCTGTTTCATATTTCATTTGAGATTTGTTAATATTATCTTCTTTAATGATTAAATTCCTAATCAAATTACCTGGTACCTAGAGTCGAAGTTCATTTCCAATTTTGATCAATCCAATTTTCCCAAGAGGCAGCACCTACCACAATTTAATAATCAATCAGATAATTTTAGTTTATTATCAGAAACAGTTTAAATCTGCTCTGGAATATCAAGAGTTACCGGTAGTTTCGAATTTCTTTTAAATTTGGCTCGATTCCCTTTTGGAAATTGATCGAACATGGTTTTCAGTGACGTGCAGTCCATAAAGGCAGAAAAGCATGCCTACCCCAAGGAAATGAACCATAAGAAAAAATTATAGAATTTGGTATGGAATTTGTGCTCTCATTTATTCAGTTGGGTAGTTGCATAATCATACCCGAACTTGAAAACCTACACACAGTCTATCTTTAGTCATAGAGCAATGCACGCGACTGATGGTTTGCAACTGACGCAATCAACTTTTATAGGCTCTGTCATATTTTGAAACTAGCTCAAGATCTTTTGAAACTGGCTTAAGAGGAGGCTGCGCGGCCTGCCAAAATATTATGTATGAAACAGGCAGCGCAGCCGTTCCTCTTAATCATTTTTCGAACTCAGTCTTTTGAAAATGGTTCGATCACCCTTTGAATCTAGCTTAGTCGTGTTTAGAAACTGGTATTTTTTTTATTAATCTGGCTTCATCATCTTCTGAAACTGCTTCAAATACGTTTCATGCTAGTTCAACCGTTGGAAACTGGCATGTATCGCAGTTTCGTGAACCCTAGAGGTGAATAATAGGTGGGTAATCTTCCAATGAATACTCATACAGCCATCGCGGTCGCTACTTCGCACCAGACAATCCGAAAGAGAAATTAATTTGTCATTCGCCTCTAGCCTTTAGTGCAGATATACCGAGGCGAGATGATGTAGGTCAGGCATAGCAAAGATGCGGCCCGAGACCTCATTTAAACCGAGTAAGGAATTCCAGTCCATTTAATTTTTTTTTAAATCAAATTCGACCTTGTATCTTGAATGCAAGTTTTTTTTTTAAAGTATGTATTCTTAGTCGAAACCCGAGTAAAGTTAGCCTCTCAGAAGCTGGGCGTATTGTACAGAGCCCGCAGATACTTTGATAGTACACAACTGCTGACCCTGTACAAATCGCAAGTGCGCATTGTACAGGGAATTGTAGAATTTGGCAGCCACCTCTGGTCGGGAGTCCCAAAATATCTGAAAAAAAAACCTTGACTCTGCAGAAACGGGCGGTCCGTTTGATAGATTCGCCTATCTTAACAAATTGGTTGCAATCTTTGGAGCACAGACGTCGGGTGGGAATGCTGTCCTTGTTCTACCGGTATTTTAATGGAAGATGCTCCGAGGAGCATACTGTTTCCCGAAGATGCCCCGAGGTGCATAGTCGGGAAACACGCCAAACGCGCGCCCAACATTTGCACACGGTTGACATTTGTCACATGAGAACGGGTCGCTTCTACGACTCGTTCTTGTGTTCAACAGCTCGGCTGTGGAATGATCTGCCAGCCTCTGTGTTTCCTCCATCCTATACATGGGTCTCTTCAAGACCCAAGTTCACTCCTTCCTATCCTCTAAAAGACCCTCCACACACCATCCCCAAAGATGATATAGGCCTTGAGGGAAATTATTTCCTCCTTGGTCTCCTGTGTGGAGTTACTGTAAAAAAAAATCAAATTAATTCTCAATTTTTTTTTTAACCCCCCCAAAACGGCCGGAATCCGAGCGGTTAGAGGCGGGGGTGTGCGTGACATCACTTGGAATGAATTTACACGTAATGAATTTACGCGTGACGTCGATTCAATGCTGCCAACCAAAAAGGGCGTTTTGATGAGATGATGTTTTATTCATTTTTAAACGACGAGGAATCCGAGCGGTTAATGGCGGGGGTGTACTTGACATCACATGGAATGAATTTATACCTAAGGAATTTACGCGTGACATCGATTCACTGCTGCCAACCAAACAGGGCGTTTTGATGAGATGGTGTTTTATTCATTTTAAAATACCGATTTATAAATTCTACATATACATACATAAACGGTGGGCAAGTCGGATGTGTGTGGGACAGACATAAGGATTGAATTTGAACACGTCTGATGGTAGGCATTGTTTTACAAGTATGCCAATGAGTGAGTAACTGTTATGAATTATGAATATTTATTGAACACCACGACGCGACTACGGATTGTGGCATATGTATGGACGAATTCAATGGACATTATTGAAATGAATAAGTGCAATTATTGTGCACATTTGGAACGCAGAGCTTCCGCGATCTTTTTTTTATTTTTATTTTTATTTATTTACATTGGCATTTATTTGCAAAACATAGTAAGTTATCATCAATTGAGGTACATGTAAGTGGAAGTTGCATTATGTTTGCCTGGTCGATATTAATTCCTAGCTAGACATATTGCCTGTTCTAAGGAATTAAATATGTGATGGGTATCAAAATATCGAGTTGTAAGGTGTTTTATTATTTTTTATTTATTGTTGACGCTCTTTTCGGTGGGTTCCGAAATTGTACTAGAGAAAAAGAAAATGAAGATACAGAGGAAAAAAAGAAAAAAAAACAAATATATATTATACTTTAGTGTACTGAGGTTTAATTTTCACGTTTATTTTCATAACAACTTACTTTTTTTTTGCAAAATGATGGTTTTTTGTAAATTTTACCGTCCTACCAGATAATATGTTTATAAATGTATGTATCTATCATAAGTAATTTCCGTAGAATTGCTTATATTCAGAGAAATGATTTTTTGACATTGCCGATCGGATACGCCGGCGTTTAACGGACACAATTTTTTCGTATCTGATTGGTATTTCAGCGCACTAAAAGTTAATGCATATGGCATTTTCTTCACATCGCAATAAAGTATGAATTATTTATGTTCTATTTCTGCTATCCTTTTGTTTCTTCATGCGACATACGTGTTTGCGCAAGCAAAATTATTTATTTCAAGTTATTTAAAAGATAAGATTCAGCCGGGGACGCCCCGTGAAGATATGAATCAACTGTTCAAGTCGGGTGACGTCAAACGTTTAGATAACAGGAAAATGTTTATGAACGCGAATTAAGCAAATAGTGTGTCTTAGCAGGCCATCACTAAATATCACTTTACGGGTTGCTAACTCAAGCAATACCACAAATGATTTATATCTGTAAATTCTATACGGGTAATTAGGAAAATGTATAAGATTTCAAAAGACAAAAATATATGACGCGAATGTGAATGGAAGAAGAAGCCGGGGACGACCAAGAAGACATGGCACGATCAAGTGAGTCAAATACTCGAGTCGGGCCATGTCAGAAGTCGGAATAACAGAAGAGAATGTATGAGACGTTGTATGAAAGTGAATGAAGCAAGAAGTGTATGCCAAGATCGAGTTTTTTGGCGGTCCGTCCTCTCTGCCTACCCCTGCGGGGAAACTGCGTGATGGTTAGTTAGTTAGTTAAGACAAAAATCTGTAATCCTTAAATTCTATGAAATACCTCCCAAAATGTCTGAAAATAAGTGCAGTTTGAAAACAAGTGAAAGCAGTTTTTAACGTTTTACCTATTCCAGTAGGTGTTTAATATAGATTTTAAAAGATTACAGTGTGTGGATGATAGTACTTTGAAATCTTATACATATTACTAATAACCCATATAGAATTAACAGATAAATCATTCGTTGTATTTCTTGCGTTAGCAACCAGCAAAGTGCCTATTTTTGGGAGAGTTTTGTGGCGTTCCATGCTCTCAGCCTTCTTCTGGATGAAAGTTTTTTTTTCCATTTAGTGAAAGATTGACGTAATCATTTGCCATTCACCTGCAGTGGTAGATACTCTCAGTATCGCCCCGGTGAAATAACACCATTCGGAATTGAAACTTAATTTGGAACGGCTTTATCCGTGTTTGGTGGCCAGATCTGAATAGCTAGGTCTTCTCGGCTTTTCCTTCCCCTCCCCAATCCATTCAGCCTCACAACATTCTGCCATAACCGCACTTGCATCCGGGAGTTGGGATTTTACATAAATGCCTTCCGAACGATATTAAAGAAATTCTAAGTTCAATTTTTCATTATTTTTATTGAGATTTAAAAACCTATGATATCGATGAAGATGACATAAATTGAACTGGTCTCATTAGCTAAGTTGGTTAAGCGGTTGCCCCGGATAGGCAGAGGTCCTGGGTTCGAGTCCCAGATGCGACTGCCATCTTTTTCTTGTCATTTTTTTCGTTTTCAAATTTCATTTAGGGTATGTTAATATTATTTTCTGCAATGATTAGAATTTCTAAGTATATTTAAAATGAATTGTTCCTTCTAAAATTTAATTAAGTAATTAAAAATTGTAATGTATTTATTCAGGTAATCATTCTAGTTAAGTGAAAATATAATTTTCTTTTTGCCGGAATTAAATAAGGAAATTAAAAACTTTAAAAAACGAGAATGCAAATCTTCACTACGACGCCTCCGGCGCTTGCCGTGCGTTGAACCTCATAGTATCAATTAAACGTTGATTTAGAAGTAAACCAAACCCGTCAATTAATTGTAAAACATAACACCTCAATTAAACTTTCTTTTCCCCGTTCTTCGCACTTCTCGCCTTTGTAAAACGCGCTCCTTGACGTCACGATGCGTCCGATGACGTCACGCATTCTCGGGGCAGTCTCACGCACGTGGTAGCGGCGGAATTCGAAAACCGGACACTTTTGGTAATTGCCGGTTGTTTTTATGCTGCCAATGAACTTTATAATGAAAGTAAGGCTGCTCTCTGACGGTCCCGTGAGGAACTTTTCACTCGCTACTGGAGACACTGCGCAGTAAAGTCCCACAGTGGACTGCGTTGCAAACCGTTACCTTACTTTAGCAAACTTAACTTTTCTGTGCAGTGTCAGCAGTAACGAGTGAAGTGTTCGTTCCTTACCGGAACATCAGAGAGTGGGCTAAGGCTCGCGGGCCTCGAATGGATCGAGTGGGTAATCGTTTGGGGAAGAGAGCTACACTCGTCATTCCCTCTTTGCATTCCGTCGTCATTCATTCGCTTGTCAATCGAATTATTTTTATTGAATTGATTAATTAAAACGAACAACTGTTGTAATATTGGATTTTTAATCGATTATTTGCTTGTCCGCCATTCGTTGCACGTTTTATTACTGTTTAATGCAGCGGTCGCGTGTTTTAAAACACTTTTACTACATAATTAAAAGCAATCTTCAGACGAACTTCCTTGCGTATTTAAATATATTTGACGGCCTCCGTGGTCGAGGGGTGAGGCTCGCGACTACAAATCCGAAGGTCGCGGGTTCAAATCCCGGCGTGCGCAAGTAAATTTTATTTAATTAATTTGTGCTGTTTCGCAATTAATTCATTTAAAAATAATAAATAGTGTATAGTATATTTACACACGTTCCAGAGTGGAAGATACTCTTAGTATCGCTCTGGTGAAAGACCACCACCAGGTATTTCCCCACCTTCCTCTTCCCCTCCCAAATATCCTCACAACATTTCCCAATTGGGGATGCCATAGTCTCACTGGCTCCAGGCGGTTGGGAGCAGTTGGGACTCTTGTGCGGTATTCATATAAAAATAAAATGTATATTTTGCGTTGCCCACTGCGCTAATGCCTCGATCAAATGGTCTGCTTTGTGTAATTCCGTAACATTCAAGGCCAAAGGTTGAAATATCTTCAAACTGTTGTCAGGATGAAATAACACGTGCGTAATTTTACGTACGAATATTACACTGCTATATTTACACACGGACGAAATTATACATTGACGTAATTATACACGGAGAGAAATTACATCGGACTGGAATTGAAATTGTCATTTTTTTGTTTTATTATTTTATCCAGGTGTTATACCTTCGACATAGTAAAGAAAATTTAAAAATAGTTGTGGCATCTTTAATAAGATAATATTGCCGATATTTTTTTAATCAATGTAATTATTTAAGCAGTCAGTAATTTGTTTTATTACAAAATGTGATTATTGTTATAATATTTATTATTTTCTACACTTGTCATTCATTTTTAGTATACTGTGAATCCTGATGAGGGAAGTTTCGGTTCGTAAACATGTTGATATTTTGTAACGTGACGACCCAAGGGTCGCTAAAAATACTACGTAATCAAACATAACCCTACTATGTTTAGATGCTCGACTCTTATCTCAGTATTCGTGGGTGGGATCGATGTATGCAGCTCGGGAAGCGGAATGTATTTAATATACAGAAATGAAACCCTGTTGTTTATAAATCATGAGGTTTAATTGATACACAAGGTGTAACGTTGTCGTTACCTTACAAAATAGAGAGGAGGATTAGTACTACAACGAAATATATATAATTAATTTGGATGGCTCTTGTAGACGGCATCTCGACTTCTACACTAGGGAGGTCCACGCTTGTCCCGATGATTGCAGATTCCTCAATACGCCATCCGCGAGTTATGGGACGTCTCACGGCCGCTCCATCCGCCACAGCAAACCTCATCCGTGGAATCCAGTAAATACAAGAAGATGGTACCTTTCGCTCCGACGTTATTTCTCGGTCATCATTGGCATGGTTACATTTCTAATCCAGCGCTCCTGCACGCGCAGATGGATTATTGTCCCTCCAAGTCACCATCCATAATTAGTTTGACTTCCTACCCACATCGGGTATATGGTTGTTGAAAACGCTCGTTGGCGCAGATGTATAATACAGCACAATTAAAAAACATAACACTCCTTCCCAAAAACTACCGGCTCTGTCCGCCGTGTCAAGTCACGTCTGAGGCCATCTTGTCTTCGCTCTCCTCCCAAAACTACCGGCACTGTCCGCCGTGTCAAGTCACGTCTGAGGCCATCTTGTCTTCGCTCTCCTCCCAAAACTACCGGCACTGTCCGCCGTGTCAAATCACGTCTGAGGCCATCTTGTCTACGCTCTCCCTTCCTTCCGTCGGATGTCTCCCATAGATATTTCCTCGAATCTCTTCCGTAGACAATATAAGTGATGCCTTTATAAGCGGGGTCAGTATTTACGTTACAAATTATGTATTAAACAATGCAGTGGTGTAAACAAAGTACTTCTTATTCATTTTATTATTGCTGTTTTATTTTTTTATCAAAACCTTCTATTCGCGTAAACCGTGATTACGGATATAAGTTAATTCTGTTAATTTGGAATCTTATCCCAAACGGATTGCAAAATCCAAGAAAAATTATAACATGAAATATTAAAGTAAAAGGAGTAATGAATTTCGGTGAACTATTTATCGCCTTGCACTTAGTCTTTTTTAAAGAGAAACATGTTTATTATATATTTTTTTAATTTACGTAGACTTAGCATTTATCAAAATCAAATCTGAAATCTTTTACGAAATATTTTGAAAAGATCCGTGAAAATAAAACATGTAAGTAAGTCGTCTCAATGTAGTCTAACCACAATTCGAAAATATATTTGGACACTGAAACAGCTGTCACAATAAAAAAAAATAAAAAATACTCGCAGAACTTAATAATAACATAATTAAATTTGATTTACTTTAAATTAAATAAATAAAAAAAGGTTACTATAACTGGAAATTACATTTCGCGCGCGCACCCAGCCGTGGGTAGGCGCTTATTATTGGTCATTTCCGTTGACAATGTTTTCGTCGAAATAAGTCGGGCAGAAACAGTTTGCTTGCCCGAAACTTTAAAAACTCGGAGAAAGGTACCATGACCAAACCTGATGCTTCAGCAAAATGGGATCGAATGAGAAGCTCGATGTTCCGGGAGGAACTATACATCGACCCACTGCTACTCTTCATAAAAAAAAATCTGAGTACTATTCCAGACTGAAGATGTCCAGTGGGCCTCCCCAGACAAAGGTGGGATAAGCAACTCCAGAGGCTGTGGGAGGGGATGCTGGACGGATGCTGTTGATGTAGCACAGGACAAGGGCGCCTTGTCGATGTGATAGGTTCCCGACCTGAGTAGGACAAGGAGAAGAAGATATGTATTAGGTTGGAAATGATGGAGGAATTGAACCCACGACGCCTGGGTGGGAACCCGACGTATTTTTTCACCTAGCTACTAATCGGTAAAATGTCACAATGCAATAAAGGCCGGTTAATATATTTCAGCTGCCCCAGGCGGCGTTTGTCTCAGGGCCAGTACCGTCTGCAATTCAGAATAACAACAAATAGGAAGATTCTCATATTTACCGTTAAATTTTCAGAATGGGCTGTTTAATAATTCTTACCATATGAAGTCATTAATGTTAATTATACATCACAACCGACTTCCCCATGAAATTACCTAACATTAATTACTGTTCATAGGAAGAGATTGCAAATTATACCACTTTATTAGAGATGATCTCTGCAGGGGGCTGAAATGATTAATTTTAAATATTTAAATGACCAGATAATGCTACAGGAAGCATGCTTCTGCTGCCTCTAAACTTGAAATATTAATTTGGTAGTCTTCACACTTACATACGACTAGCCGAAGTACCTGGCGTTTCCCGGGGTTATGAATGGCTTGGAGGAAAGTTTTGAGTTTGTGATGTATTACCCTACCTCTACCCCTACCCCTACTCGGTAAATTTTATCTTATTTTGAACGTCGTGTGTGCAAAATTTCATCAATCAAACAAACACTGCCCGGGACACTTCTTTATGTACATAATAGATTAATAATAGAGTAATTAACAATGTTTCATTTGCCTTAATCGTAATTTCACATTTTTTCTATCCATTTTGTATCGAAATGTCTACATTAATGATATATACATTTCTGGTGTTCTCATGAAATGTTGCTTAGGGTTGCTTAAGGTACTCTCAACCTTCTCTAAAACATGCATTAATTAGAAAATATTACCGAGATGCGCATATTCATTTGTCGTCACATTAGAAATAAAATAATTACATATATTTTACGTAAGAGTATATTTAATAATCTCGTTCCGAAGGGGGGTAATAAGCTTACCCCAAACGAGAGTTTTTTTGCGATATCTAATTTGTTTTTTTAACATCACATACTCTATAATTTAGGTTATTCCAGAAAAACTCTTCGGTAATCGATCTGCATTTTTAAAAACATCCCCAACTCTCTTTTTTAAGACATTAAATAATATCTATGAAATTCTGATGATATTAATCTCCCCGCCCGCCCCAAAATGTACGATTTCGCCGTTCGTAACCCCACTACCCAAAATCCTCAAATAAGTCGTACGGTCGTAAAAGGCGCATTTTACTGGAAAGGGTTACAATAATGTATTTGAGTCACGCTCGCTTTCGTACTATCTCTTTTACCGTTTTGAATTATTTCATGATTGACTGCTGGCAGAACATGGTAGTAACTAAGATCTAAGTATTGCTGGAAAGGGCCAAAGGAATATTAAAAGTCACGGTCCCTTCGCGATTTTATGGGGGACCCTACTGACCCCTCGTCGGATCGTACCTTAAACTTTTATCTTCAGATACGTAAAGGTTAATTGGATATTTATTTTATATCTGATATCATTCGAAAGATGTGAGCGACCGGTTTTGTCACTTAACTAAATTAGGTTAAACACAACAGTAAAATTGCACAAGTTAAGTGTTCACAACAACAACAAAAAAACAAAAGTGGTCTATGTCATTCGATAACCTTCACCACACGATCCGTAATCTAATTTCATAATAATGATCGAATAATGACCGGTGATTTTTTTGTGTGTTTGCCCGCAGCATCGGGAGATTTCCTGGCAGTTGGTCTTTGTAACCTAATTACCCAATCTTCATCGCGCCGTTTCTTTGCATCGGTGGCAGAGAGGACAGACCGCCAAAGAACTCGGTATTTTCGCACACACCTTGCTTCCTTCAAATTCATAGATCGTCTCATACATACTCTTCTGTTATTTTAATCCTTAACATGGCCCGACTCAAACATTTGGTTCACTTTCTAGTGCCATGTTTTCTTCGGGCATCTCCCACTTCTTCTTCCACTGACATTCTCGTCATATGGACCGGTTCAGTGGCTGAGTTGGTATTGCGTCTGGGTACCACTCAGGCGTCGTGATATCAATTCCTCGATTGGCTAAGTCCTCCATCAGGACATAAGAAAGATCTTCCGCTTAGTGTTATTTCTAACCCGGTAATGTTTGTCTTTAAAAAAATAAAATGTTGTAATATATAAATAAATTAATTTAAAAATTTACTTAGTATTCACCACTTTATAAATATACATAGATATCTACATGTTTCTAAAGCGATACTTTCATCGTCAGGAATATATGAATACAATACAATACAATATAATACAATATTATATATCAATATATATTTATAAAGAGGTGAATACAAAGTATATTTTTAAATTCATTTATTAATAATGATGCCACAAAGTGAATACCAATCGTTTGAAGAAATTATATATATTCTCCTTACACTCCTTTCTTCGTTCATTCACTCTGCATACCCAAATCATCTAAGCGTCCCTTTCTTAATCTTACTCATTACGCTCACATCAGCCTTGCATTTTTTGCGAATCTCTCGTTGTAAGCTAATTTCGTAATATTTAGTCTTATCGAATAATGACTGGTGAATTCTCGTGTCTATTGCCCGCAGCATCGGGGAATTCTTTCGAACAGTGGTTGGTCGTTGTAACCTAATTTCGTATTTTTCGGTCTTACTGTATAAAGACCGGTGATTGGTTTCGTATATTTGCCCGCAGCATCGGGGAATTCCTGCCAGCAGTTGTTGGTCGTTGTTAGCGGTCAGTGTAGTGTGTTGTAACAGGAATGGTGCTAATGGTAATATCGTCTCTAATAATTGCAACGTCGGCGGCATTGTTATCTGTTGTGGAATGCGTGGGTGAGTCTGGACGTTGGAGCTGATGGTGATTACCCAGACATCTCCGACTGTCTGGTTCTTAGTAATGCGTGCACGTGTTAGACCATGGACCTGATCCCGTTTATTTTTAAGAATAAGGTATTGTCCTTATGCTTATGTTTAAAGACTCCTTGCTTAAGAGGAACGGCTGCGCGGCCTGTTTCATATAAAACTTAATTTTGGATTTGAGGCCATAATACTCACCTAATGATTTTTTTCGTCAAACGTATAGTAAATATCCATCTAGTACGAATTAGAAGTAATTTGTTTTTTTTTTTTTCACATTATGAAATATAGGCCATTAAAGGAATTGATTTTTCGCGATTTTAGAGGTACCTTTAACAATTATTTGGGGGCTAACGGTGATTTAATTTATTTTTTTTACTAAAATATTAAATTAAGCATTATGGTGGCACTTTAAATTAAATTAAAAATACCAATTTACGTTGGAAAACAAATATGCCGTACGTTATTTAAAATATCGATACGAAAAAAAAGATTTTTTTTTTAAATGTTTTGTTTTTATATTTTTATTTATTTAATCCCATTTACATAGCAAAAATGATAATTTAAAAAAAAAAACAATAAACCCGCAAATAATTTTCTAAGTTGCCTCTAAAATTATAATTTTTTTTCATGGCCATAATTTAAAATAAAAATAAATTAAATACTTATACGTGCTAGATATTTACAAAACCTTTATTTAATAAAATATATATATCATTCAGTTTGGATGGGTATTTTGGCCTCAAATCCAAAATTAAATTATGTACGAAGCAGGCAATAATTTCATTAAAAATATCGATATTTGCGTAGTTAAAAAAAAATGTTTTCCTAAGTATTGACTTATTAGTGAGTTCTTTGTTTCATAATGATGCTATTAAAATAACCGAATTAACGAAATTGCGATGTTTGTAAAGCTTGGCACCTATGCCAAAAGCACGAAATGACAATATAATATAATAAACTATAAACGTAAAGTAAGCAATAATAATTATTTTTATAAACAATAATTATTAGCCTGAAACACTCATCCAAATTGAAAAAACCTTCCGAGAAAAGATAAATGTCGCCGACAAGACTCGAACCTGCACCCTTCTGATTGCCGGTCAGATGCTCTACCGTTGAGCTACGTCGGCTTATCAATATTATCTTATTGTCGGCTTTGCGCTATGCACAAAAATCTTGTCTTAAAAACTTTAGTTTATCAATTAATAAGCAATAATAAGTTACACGTGGTAAACATTTGTCATACACCTATAATTTTTAGTAATACTGTGATGTTTAAACCAAAAATTCCTTTAAAAATATATTATAAATTAATTTAAATATACGTTTAATTTTTAATAAATATCTTATTCATAATCAATTCAAATTCGTGAGCATATAATTCTTGATTTCATAATTTCTCTACACTTCTCCACATCATATTACATTATCTATAATAAAGTGTTGTGTATGTCTAAATAAATAAAATTGTCATTGACATGTAATCTGAATCGCAGTTACGCAAAATATCTTTAACCTTAAGGATAAGCACAATGTCTTATCCTTAAAAAGAACGGTCTTCGTGGTTGAGTGGTTACGATCTACTGGCTACAAATCCGGAGGTCACGGGTTCAAATCCAGGCGTGCGCAAGTAATTTTTTACTGGATCGGATTGTGTTATTTCATAATTTATTCGTATAAAATAATATGTGGTATATTTGGGGCACGTTCCAGAGTGGTACACTTGTGGGCTGAACGGTGTGTGGGTGGGGGAGGAGATGACGGTCAGGAAGGTGATGGGAAAGAAGAAGGTGGGAAAGTACCTGGATACTCAGATCAAACACTGCTAAAGCCAATCATGTCACGGCTTGCGCCGATAAATTTTATTTGATTATTTTTTGTTATTTCACAATTTATTCATTTAAAATAACACATAGTATATTTGCAGCGCGCCCCAGAGTGGTAGATACTTTCAGTATCGCCCTGTTGAAAGACCACCATTCAGAATTGAAACGTTGCTTGAAATATTTCCCAAATATTATGTATTTTGCTTTAGCCGTATTTGGTGACCAGATCTGAATACCCAGGTACTTCCCCACCTTCTTTCTTCCCCATATCCTTCCCTTATAATAATAACAAAGCATTTATATAGCGCAGTTTTGTGTTATTTCACTTCAAGTGCGCTTTACTATAAATAAACTTAAAATTGATTAAATAACTCCATTCAGTGGTATTCCCACAGTGCTACTTTTACATTCTATTTATACATTCTTAACATATTACATACATTCCTGCTTATTCTTGATACTACTCCTACAGTACTCCTTAGGTGCATATTCATCAAAAAAAATTACAACATATATTATACAGTATACATATGGCTATACAAAAATAACATATTCACAATATTACTACAAAAATAGTAACATTTTAAGACAGGAGTCGGGTTATGTTCAGCAATAACGGACTTCACATAAAATTTAAAAAAATATATATGTACGGAGGAAACCGAAACCAAACAACTATCAGAGGTTTGAGGAAATGTCGTTTTATAATAAATTGAAGAGAAATTAAAATTTATAGACAGTAGGATTTTTTAAATAAGTTTGTTTTTAAAGCCCGTTTAAATTCAGTCAATTTATGGATATTAGTAAGAGCTGGGGGAAGTTTATTCCAAATGAGAGGGCTATTTACACGAAAAGAGCGATCATAATAGACGGCTCGATTTGACCTTGAAAGTTCAAAGACGATTAGTAGCATCTAGATCTGCTGACCTCAGAGTAAGCTGTCTATCATTTAAGTCCTGTCGGATGCATAGTTCAGATATATAGGCTGGCGCCATTCCCTGCAATGCTTTGAAGGTCAGTAAGCAGATCTTGAACTCTATTCTTTCAGGTCATCGAAGCCAATGAAGCTGATCCCTTAGAAGTGGGGTTATATGACAATATTTAGATTCACCAAATATCATTCTCGCCGCAGCATTGAAGACGGACTGGATTCTATTGAATTGTTTTTGAGGGAGGCCAGCATATGCACTATTACAATAGTCCATACGTGAAACAACGAAGGAATTTATGAGTGATTTTGCTCCATCAGAGGGAAGACATCTCCTGATTGATTTTATCTGCCTAAGATGGAAAAAACCAGAACTTACAGCTTTTGTAATTTGCGATTCAAGAGAAAGACTATTGTCTATAGTGAAACCTAGGAATTTTATTTCTGTAGAAGGAATTATATCTGTATCCTGAATACGTATTGGACTTCCTCAATACCTTCAGCCTCACAACCTACCCCAATTGGGGATGCCATAGCGTCACTGGCTCCAAACGGTTGGGAGCAGTTGTGACTATTGTGTGGTATCACGTAAGTAAATAATTTTAAAAAAGTACCGGAATCAGGCCCCAGTTCTAAACAACCGTTATGCCAAGGGATGAAATGTCTATTCTTATTTATTTTCTTATAAAAATAAATTATTATAAATATTATTATTTTATCTTGGATGAACAATCTTCAAAGAATATGAACATAGAAAAATACACAAAAATGCACTTCTTTTTCTATTTACAAATTCTTTGAATATTGTTTATTCTCTCATTAATTAATATTACAATAAAGCTTAAGGCTTGAGGTCTGTCACAAAGTAACATATTTTTAGAAAAAACCTCATCCTGGAAGATTTGAATGGATTTTTAATTGGTGATTAAAAAGGGAGAAGAAATTCCCTGGCTTATAAAGCCCATATGTTGGTCTTTTCCATAATTTAATATTTTTTCCTAGATCTAAAGGAATTTCATCATATCATTGCACCAAATAGATGATAGATATTAGCCACCTAGCAACCAGATACAACTTCGATATTAATTAAAGCGTATATGTCTAATGAGTATAATGTCATAGGTTATCATTTTTTTATTTATTATTTTATTATTCTTTTTTTTAAATTTTTTTTTATTACTTTTTATTTAAAGGTTTTACATGTGTGTGACTTTAGTAATAATTTCCAAGTACAAAGCATAATTATAAGAACAGTAAGTAAGTAAATCATATTATTATAATAAAAGTACAAAGTCACAGCATTCACAGTCCTCCTCACTAGGGAGAACTGTTCTGAAGCGGCCTGCATTTTTTTTCACTAATTATCCATTTGTCTTAATTTGATTTTATATAGTTTGCAAGTTCACAATCACTCAGATTCATCAGCCATGTTTGACTCTATTTTTAAGAATATTGATTTGTGTATCTTTTTTAAATTGATTTGGCAAGGCACTATAAAGTTTTGCATCATGAAATTTAACATTCCTCTGTCCAAAAGATGTATTAAATTTGTGTATTTTTATTGTGCCAATAATATGGGATAAAAAATGGAGAATAATATCGACAAATCTTGAATTTGAGATATGATATCGATGAAGATGACATAAATTGAACTGGTCTCATTAGCTAAGTTGGTTAAGCGGTTGCCTCGGATAGGCAGAGGTCCTGGGTTCGAGTGCCAGATGCGACTGAAATCTTTTTATTTTCTGTCGTTTTTCCGTTTTCGTGTTTCATTTAGGTTATGTTAATATTATTTTCTACAATGATTAAATATCTTTTTTTTTTTTTTTAATTCCAAAATCTCTATTAGCTAAGAAATTTAACGTTTTTAGTCAAAAAAAAAGGTAACACCTTCAATACGTAATTAACTTATTTTAATAAAAACCTAAAATACAATGATTACAGAAAAAAATCTATTGATATCCGTACAAATTTGGTGTTAACAAATCCCAGAATCGCTGCGTACTCGGTCATGTAACCGTTTCCTAAGGTTTGCACGCTTTCATGATTTGTCGCTGAATCACCACGAGTATTTTTTTTATATGAACTATTTCTTGGAACACAAAGTCCCATATGTTCAGAATGAATATCGCACGTATTTGAATAATTTCAGACTCACTCTCGGGCAGTATTTACCTATACTGCCGAGTAGATTTTTTAGCACGGAGTTTGAACAGCGCGCTGTTTAAAGTGTGGTAAAATTATTTATTTATTTAATATCAACGGTATAAATATACCATAAACAATAATTGCATGTCACAGTTAACTACAAGCATAAGAATATAGCACAAATATTTTTTTAAAGTTACTATTAAATGTAGCATTAGGTTGTACAATGACATAAAGAATAAAAGTTCATGAAGGATATAAAAGTAAAAGATATGTGTACATATAAAACATACAGTAAACTTAGGTTAAATTAATATTGATTGAAAATATATGATGGATAAGATTTGCCTTCTTGTACTTTCTTTCCGTGCAGTTAAATAGATCCGCCACATCTGCGTATCTATTACTAACTTCATGTAATCTAGGTACAAGCGAGTGTTTGTAATGCTCAGTTCTGGTGTTGTTACATTTACACACGATTTTGGAACGAGTTGCTCTCGTAGGTATATGAAATTGAATGAGGTTAATTAAATCAGGCCAGTCTATACCACCATTTACAATTTTTAACATAAATATCAATTCGGAAATAATTGTTCGATCTGAGAGATTTAGTAAATTTAGTTCTTTCATCAAGTAATTGTAGATAATAGTTTCAATGGGAATCCGAGTTTATAGTTAATGTGTCTGAGGAACTTAAGTTGAATTTTTTCGATTGAATCAGAGTGCATTTTAATTATAATACACATTTGTTTTATTATCTTATCTTTTTATGAGAGTTATCTGCTCAAACGCACTTACAGAGAAAACCGCCACTGCACCCAAGCCTCATAGAACCGCCTTGAGGAAAAATGTTCAGAATTAAGCTTGATGAATGATAAACTAAATAAGGAATTTGCCGGACTTCCTTTTCGATCCAGTTCTCTTATACTGTGCTGTATTTATTTACGTATTTTAATCCGTGTTCCTTATCGAAACCACAACATTTTTCAAGGTTCGTCATTGAAGTTGTCATCAAATATTTATTTTTGTCTCAAAAAATGACGAAGTAATGAGCTTTTCAAGTGAACTTTGGTAAAACGACACGAATCATAATTCAATATAATTAACAATTTGAATGGGAGTGTCGTATACTGCCGCGCCTATTATGTCAATGGCCGCGCCAGTCATTTTTTTTAACGTGACGTCATCATTTTATCGACTGGCCAGCGAGACCCAAATTCTTCTAAATTATCATCATTTTGACGGCTTATACCTTAGGTATTATTCGGTATTTTCCAAAACTTCAAACAGGTCTGTCCTCAGTATGATCTAATTAATATGGTACATTTGTAATTTGCAAGTGTGAGTGTTCAAATGATGGGTGACCGGATAATTCAACACACGTATGTATCGGTACTAAGATGAGGAAAAAGAATTTGCCCGAAACCTAATTTAGCCTAACCTAATAATTTTTTTTTTTATTAAAACAAATATATTTGTATTTTTTTACAAAAGATTGGTATCCACCTTGTGGCGTCATTATTAATAAATGAATTGAAAATTACTTTCTTATCACCACTTTATTAATATATACATATCAATATGTTTCGAAAGCGAAGCTTTTCTCATCAGCAATATACGGAATACTGCAATAATAATAATATATAGTAAAAAATATTGTTTTACTTAATAAAATTGAAGATAATTTTGATTTAAAATTTATTTATTGAAGGAATTTATTTTGTACCCTTTCTAACAATTGAGAATGGGCTTTGTGTTTATTATACATTTTCTGCAGGTTGTTTCAATGCGTGGGTATGCATTTCAGTCGCATCGTTATTAATGTATCTTTTTTCTATTTTTCCAGGTCTGTCGACAGCCCAGCGCACCCTCTCAGATTCCCTGGACCAGTTCGACTTTGAGTGCATCGGCCAGTCCCTCACGGAAGATGAACTGGTCATCTCCAAGTCTCTCAAGCAGTTCGGAATGCTCATCTCCTCTGTGGAGGATGAGAGAGACAGGATGGTAAGAATTATATCAGCTTTATTTAAAATATTAAATTATGTTTGAGGTGAAAATAAATACCCAGATTTTATTTTTAATTAATTATAAACCAGTAGAAGTGTGTTGCGGGCGTGCCTGTGTGCCAGAAGTAGTCCCAATTTTTTTGTAGAGGTACATAAATACAGTCTATCTAGAAGGGGGTTGAGGCGACTGTCGATGTCGCCCGAATCCTTCCGACCGCGAACAAACTCAACGAAACGAGTCGCCACGCCACACAGTGGTCGCCGCGGCCAGAAGCCTTTGAGACTATGGCATCCCCAATTGGTGAATGTTGTGAGACTGATAGTAGCAGGGAGGGGAAGGAGAACGGGGAGAGGAAGGTGGGGAAATACCTGGCTATTCAGATCTGGTCACCAAACACAGCTAAAGCCATTTCAGGTAACGTTTCAATTTTGAACGGTGGTCGTTCACCAGGGCGATACTATTGACCTGTATTTACTGTATGTTATTTTATTTGAATTACATATGAAATAATACAATTTAATTAAATATTCTTGCGCACGAAGGGATTCGAACCCGCGACATTTGGATTCATAGTAGAGGATTTTAACCACTCAACCACGGATGTCGTCAAAGGTTTAAGACCTAAAAGCGGTTTCAAAGGCGACGCGTGACAAAAGCGCATTAACTGCTTTTATCTGGAACCGGCCAGAACTAGGTAAGAATAAAGGGACTTCTGAACCTTACGCCACCTCCTTCACAAATTGCTCCCGCCAACACAAAGGGAACTGAAGGATCGATAATTTTTACATTATCCTTCAATTTTCTCGAAGCTTCTTTCATTTTGAAGCATTCTATCTTTTTACTCGTATAATATATCAACTACCATAAAATAGGCAAAACTTCTGACATTTAATAATTTCTAATTTTTGTAGTGGAATTCTATTTTAAGGCTAAACGAAACGTAATACGCGCTCACAGATGGCGCTAATTCAAATATTTTAGGAAAAAAAAAAGTTTTTAGCACTAACGATTTTAAATGGTTTAATGAATTCACAGGACAAAAACTGCTGAACTCATTTAGCAAATAAGACCGAGATAACAGGAAAAAAAACACACAGAGATAAAATACTATTTATGAGATACCGCACAAGAATCCCAACTGCTCCCTACCGTCTGGAGCCAGTGAGACTATGGCATCCCCAATTGCTGTGAGGCTGAAGGTATTGAGGAAGGGAAGGAGATGGGGAAGAACCTGGCTTTTCAGATCTAGTCACCAAACACGGTTGAAGTTATTTCAAGCAACGTTTCTATTCTGAATATGTATTATATATTTTTAAATCCATGGATTCAGTAAACAAACACAATGTAATCCGTCTTCCAGAAGGTAATAAACTACCCCGAGTTTCAAATATAGCAATAAAACAAATTTCTCGGTCATAAACTTAGGGTAACAATATATGTAGGTCATAAATGTACAATATTAGAAAGAGCAATGCGACTCACTCCTGACGTAAATGATGTATATACCATAGATTTAATTTCAATTGTACCAGTCTGAAGATAACCGATGTCTGAAACCGGTCCGGTATGAAGTCAATAAGTGGAAGGAAGTTACAATAAATCATGTACTTCTGACATTTGATGGCAACATGCTACACTAGCGCCTCTAGCGGCCCGAGTTGTACAAATTGTTTTTTTTTTTCATACATTTTAATAGATTTTCTGTGAAATATATTCTTAAGAAATTATAGAAATCGACAATTCATAAAATAAGTATTAAGGTAATCTACTTCTTTTTTGCTCATAAATGAAAAATTATTCAAGTGCCTATTTTGTTTGTAGTATTAACAGTTATAATTCTTGCCGCTCGCCGCTCGAACTCTGTCTTGTGGTTTAGAAAGGGAATAAAATACTACCCAAATAGAACTTCTAACTTAAATAACAATACTGTTTTTAAAGTAAGTTTTCGTAGTTAAATTCATTTTTAAAGTTTTTTTAAACCCGCCAAAACAGCCAGAATCCTAGGGGTGACCGCGTGACGTCACACGAGTATCATACGGCCACAAGGAATAAATTTACACAGAAAGAATTTCGACGCGAACTTCCGCGTGACATCATTCCAATGGTACCAACGAAACTGAGCGTTTTGATGAAATAGTTTTTAATCAATTTTAAGATTTATAGATTCTACACATAATTATATATAATAATACTGTATTAGGAATAAGCGTTTGTTGATCCATATGAATATATAATTTGTAAGCCATAATATTTTTCACCGGAGTTCCTAATTATGCTCGTAACCTGAGTTCCACTATATTTATCGTGATGGTTGTTTCGAGAAACTTGAAGGATTCATCGAAATTTCAAAGTTAATATTCGAGTTCTGTTGTTGTTCTAGTACTGTGAAACAGCTAACCCATAAAGTTATAATACCGGAACTTGAATATTATCTTTTAAATATTGACGTAACCTTGAAATTCCCCGAAACAACCCGCCCTTAGTAGTCATAATAGGTTTTTGTAGTAAGATGCGTATCTGTGCACCATTTTTCGCTCTATCCCAATTGCCCTGTACTAGTCACATCCGAAGGAGAAACCGCCAAGAGTTGGAGATGATAGGCCCAGGTATAATTATCACTTTCGACTAGCGGACTTTCTCGTTAAGACATTAGCGTTTGGCCGCATCTTGGGACTACGTACTCCACAGTCCACACGTTGGTTACGTGAAAAACTAGTTTTGCTGGCCAGGCTGTTCATGTGTGTGAATTGTCCATGCCCTTTCTAGTCGTTGGAATTGAATTTCAAATACTCCCGCTATAATTTCATTAATAAACTGGCTTTCGAAGATATGTATCTATTTTATTTATGTTTGAACCGGTTGTTTATTTTCACTTCGGTTGCTTTTAGCTTCAAAACGCTTCTAGGGTTTTAAAAAATTCATACTACTTATTAATTATATTTATTTATGAATTCTTCTATTTTTCTGGTGAGCTTCTACATACTTTTCTCGGGGGGCTTTTTGCATTTTACATGATATACGGCCGTTCTTCCCAACCCTACTGAGCAACTGTTCAGCGGAAATTTCGCCTCAACACTTTTCAAATTCGCAAATACGCTCTTCCCAACGAAATTCTCGATCAAATTTACGATCAATTTAGGATATCGATTTTTGTAGATTAAGTTTACCTCAACAGATGGCTAGTTATAAAAAGTGTCAACAGGTGAGCAAATGTCAGTGGAATGTGAAACGTCATTATTCGTTCGCGATCTATTTTTCACGAATCAAATATTGAATGAGAAAGATTTATTTCCGTTTTCGAATGTCAAAACATGTTTTTTGTTCATATGAAATAAAATTGAAGGGAACCTAAGCTATGTTATTTATTATAAGCTACGTTTTGTGTTGTTTTTCACGAAAGAGGAACGTAAAATATCAAATGTACGTCTATGAAAGTGGGCGGGCACTATTTTATTTTCTATGAAAGTGGGCGGGCACTATTTTATAGTCTAACAAAGTGGGAGGGCACCTCCATAGAAAATTTAAGATTAAAATGTTTGAAACAGGCAAACAGATAGCGAATGCTCAACAAAACACTGTTGATCGGTGCCTCGGGTTGATCATTCGAAAAGTCTGTATCGTTAGAAAGTATCGGTAAGATATCTGTAGAAAGAAAAAAAGTTTTTAAGGAATGCTTAATAAAAACTGATATAAATAAATATAAATGCATAATAAGATATAAGTCCATGACTCAAAGAAAATAAATTAATTCCCAAACACTGACAGTTCCTTTAGAGGCAAGTGCATGTGTACAAGTGGTAGATACTCTGACCTCTCAATATAGCCCTGGTGAAAGACCATCATTCAAAATCGAATCGTTGATTGAAATGTCCTTAGCCGTGTTTGGTAATCAGATCCGAATAGCCACGTACCTACTTGACAATCTTCCACTACCCCATCTCCTTCTCTTCCCATTTCATTCAGCCTCACAATATACCTCAATTGGGGATGCCACAGTCTCACTGGCTTCGGACGGTTGGTACTCCTCTTGTGCGGTATTTACATAAAAAAAAGTTTAAGAAAAATATAATCACTGCAAGCAAGGTTTCATCAAAATCTTCCTATGGAAACTAGAAACAGAAGATGTCTTTAGAGGCAACTGCCTGGGCATCTTGATCGATTTCATGTTATATTTAGATGTCATTTCTAATTCTATAATTTTTGTCGATATTCTTTAATTTATTTTATAATATATGTTTTTCCTTTTTGCTTTTGAAACTGTCAATTCATGGTGGAATTCCATATTAACATGAATTTTTTTGATTAAAAAAAATTCATGTTAATATGTTTTTGCATCAGGATGTTTATCCACTCGAGCAGCGACTTAGGTAGATAGGTGATTTTTATATATTTATTTTTATATGATTAATAGAGGATTTTTATATAGTTTGTATGATTAATATAAAATATCGGGAGTCCCAAAATATCTGAAAAAAAACCTTGACTCTGTGCAGAAACGGGCGGTCCGTTTGATAGATTCGCCTATCTTAACAAATGGGTTGCAATCTTTGGAGCACAGACGTCGGGTGGGAATGCTGTCCTTGTTCTGCCGGTATTTTAATGGAAGATGCTCCGAGGAACTAGCGTCATTGATCCCTTCGGCACCGGTGCATAGTCGGGAACACGCCAAACGCGCGCCCAACATTTGCACACGGTTGACATTTGTCACATGAGAACGGGTCGCTTCTACGACTCGTTCTTGTGTTCAACAGCTCGGCTGTGGAATGATCTGCCGGCCTCTGTGTTTCCTCCATCCTATAACATGGGGCCCTTCAAGACCCAAGTTCACTCCTTCCTATCCTCTAAAAGATCCTCCACACAGCATCCCCAAAGATGATATAGGCCTTGAGGGAAATTATTTCCTCCTTGGTCTCCTGTATGGAAGGTACTGTACCTCCTTGGTACTGTAAAAAAAAAATAATAATATAAAGTATAAAATATTAATATGAAATATTTATTAGAAAGGGACGCTTAGATGGTTTAACGAAGAAAGGAGTGTGAGGAGAATATATTACGCGAATGTGAATGGAAGAAGCCGGGGACGCTCGAGGAAGACATAGCACTATTAAGTGAATCAAATACTCGAGTCGGGCCATGTTAGAAGTCGGAATAATAGAAGAGAATGTATGAGGCGTTGTATGAATGTGAATGAAGCAAGAAGTGTATGCCAAGATCGAGTTGTTTGGCGGTCCGTCGTTTCTGCCTACCCCTGTGGGGAAACGGCGTGATGGTTAGTTAGTTGATTAATATATATTTTTGCATCAGGATGTTTATCCAATCGAGCGACTCGGGTAAGTAGGTGATTTTTGCGAATTAAAATTAATTTATTTTGATCTTCCCGGCCAATAACTATAAAATAGATTGACTAAGCTTCTATCGAATGCCAAAAGATGTCGCTAATGTAATATTTGAAAAAATAATTTTATCAGATTCTAGATGTTATTTATTACAACGTGTTTGGCAACGATTGACCGCTCTCGTAAAAAAATACCACAAGTATTAATTTTATACGATTTTTGTTACGTATCATTAATCAATGTGTTCGTAATTGAATTCTCTATTTAATTAGATTAATTTTCAAGTATTGATATTTTTAATTAAATCGTTTTTTTAATGCAAATATATTGTTTACTGGGCGTTTTTGTGTGTGTGTGTGTGTGTTTTTTTACTTATATCTACATCTTCATCTATTACTAGATACTTCTAATTGATAGATGTAGATATATAATGTATTTTTTCAATGTAACACTAGTTTTTGCGTTAAATGTAATAAATATTTGAATTCAGAGCATTCAATTTCGATAGTCCGCTAAACGTAATTTAACTTCTTACTAAAAATTAATCATCTGAAAAAAAACTAAAAGGTGTTTTTTTTAGAGGTATACAAATTCAAAATGAAAAAAAAATAACATTAAAATAATGTTATTGTAAAAAAAAACACCCTGTGCTATATAAATTTCCAGTAGACCGTAGAAATAGTGATATTAAATATTGCTCAATATAAGTTCAACGTAGGGCAATATTGCTCAATATAAGTTCAACGTAGGGCAATTTTTGGTAATAAACATACAAAAATCACGCGTTTATAAATTAAACTTTTTTTTAAATTATAAAACCTAAAAATATGGGACAAACAGTGAGTTGCAGGTGGATTGGCTTTAAACCACAGAAAACAGTGTATGTGATTCCATATTAATATTCTGAGGTGGGATTTTTAGAAAAATCTCTGCCGAATCCGATACCGAACGCCTAGAAATATCTGTCGCTCAAGCGTATTTTTTTTTAAATTTTATGCTGTTGCTCGAGTGGATATGTGTATTTTCAATTTTAAAGGCAATAACCAAGCCGTTATTAATTACACTCAAGCTTTAATGATATTCAATTTTTAATTATTAATTATTTTTATTGAGATTTTAAAACCTCATTTTAATATTTAATCATTGTAGAAAATAATATTAACATAACCTAAATGAAACACGAAAACGGGAAAAAAACGAGAGAAAATTTTAAAAAAATTCAGTCGCATCTGGGACTCGAACCCAGGACCTCTGCCTAACTGGGGCAACCGCTTAACCAACATAGCTAATGAGACCAATTCAAGATTTGTCAATATTATTCTCCATTTTTTATCCCATATTGTTGGCAGCTATCTTTATAATGATTACGACTGAAATCTTTTTATTTTCTATCGTTTTTTTTCTGTTTTCATGTTTCATTAAGGTTTTGTTAATATTATTTTCTACAATGATTAAATATTAAAATGAGGTTTTTAAATCTCAAATTCAAGATTTGTCAATATCATTCTCCATTTTTTTATCTCATATTATTGGCAGCCATTTTTATAATGATTACAAAGTTCCCGAGGAACACAATTGCAAACTAGACAGTGTCTCGGAATAATATACGATTTTTTTTATTTATATGAGTCATCTATTGACTTTTTATAAAATTCTAAAGAATATATTCAATTTTTAATTATTAATCTTAAATGATAAAATAATTACTAATCTTCAATGATATTTTCAATCAGTAGTATTATGAGCGTAATCTCTTGAATAGTAATGGAATCTTTGCATATTTTGACCGCATTTTTTCATTCATAGTTTTCACGCTTGCTGGTTTCGCAGATTTGCATTATTCATTCGAATTTGACGGATAAACGTGTTTCAATTCATTCTCACGTAATAACAACACGACTAAAATTAATGAAACACTTATTTTTTTCTCATTGCATTTTAATTTTATAATTTTTGTGGGTATGAAAGTGTTATACCTAATTTGAATGTAGCCACTACTCAGAAACTTTAAAACTCTACCTGAACTACTTAACCCAATGAGAACCGGTGTTTTATTTATTTAATTATTGAAGAAGATAATATTAACAATTCTCAATGAAATATGGCGCAGAAAAATAACGCAATCGCAATTGGAACTTGAATCGCAATTTTGCAATTATTCCAAAGTTAAAGATTATTAAAAAAAAGGGAAAAATGTTTGTAATTCTTACGGGCCAGCATTCAAAAATGGCACTAAACATCACTTTGCAGGTTGCTAACTCAAGCGACACCACAAATGATTTATCTGTAATTTCTCTACGGCTGGTTAGGACAATATGTAAGGTTTCAAATGACAAAAATCCTATAACTATAATCTATAAACACTATGAAATAATCCCGAAATTATTCATTGTTTTTGCGTTTTAATTCGTCCCCTTTTAACCGAGTTTTATTTTTGGTCAGTCTTCGTAAAACTAGAAAAAAATTATGTATCACCTAAAAACAATGTACAAAGTGCAAACTGTGGTAAATTAAGTTTTTTACAAAATGACCGAAAAACATTTTAATATTTTTGCCTGAGCTTTACAAAATAAAATAAAACAAGCATTTTGGTGATGTTTTTTTTTGCGGAAATCTATACCTGCGGCCGGTGTTAAGCGGGAATTTCAACCGTTTCGCCACCAGCATAAAGTGCGTGATTTCGTTAAAATTTTACGTATTGGATCCCCTTAAAGTAAACGATGTAATGATATGTATTTGTGCGGGGAATGCGGGAATGCGGGAGAAGGTGTGGAGGAAGGTTGGGAAGGTGAATTTGCAGGAGACAGTGTGTGTGTGTGTGTGTGTTTACCCTGAGAGAGGTTTTCTTCCAGGGAACTCGGGACCTACGACTAGCTCATCATCGGCAGGCCTCGGAGCTCTTCTTCAGGATCGTGAATCGACAGGCAGTCTTACAATTGGGGATTGTGACTCGAGACTTTATCAATTAAAACACTCAGATGCTTTCAGAAATCAGTGGTTTACTCGGTAAAAAGGGCACAGACATAGTAAGATTACACAAGGGGAACAGGCTAACCTACATATTACCAATAATGTTACGGGTAATCTATGATTCTCTCTGAAATACTCTACGAACGGCATTGTTAAATGTGACTTGAAATAGAATTACAACACAATGAAATGGGGATAACCAAGATACAGCTCACGGTTGGGAATGGCGGTCGTCGGTCGTGTGTCCGGGTAATAATCCATTGCCAGGTCCATGGTGTATGGTGCACTTCGGGGAGGATGTTGTCAAGGCCGAGTCCACAGAGAGAGTCCGCGTTGAGAGCGTGCGGGCGGAACCGGGGGCCGCGTAAGAGTGATGTCTCCTTTTGTCGCTAGGGGTGCTAACCTAACGAGTGGCTAGTATTTATAGGGTATTTGCGTTATGTAACAACGGTCAACCTGGATACATTTAGAGGACATTTGTTTGAGACCTGGGACCTTAGTCTGTATCTTTTGCGTTACACAACGCAAGTTAAATCGGCCATAAAGAACGCATTTTGATACTTTTCATAAACGCATTTACGTCTCTTGCGTTTGGGTTACGAATTTGTCTCTTAACGTAAACACAAACTTTAACTTGTTTGCGCGATACGGACAAGAAAACTTCAAAATGTGTTGTTTATGGCCGATTTAACTTGCGTTAGCTGACGCAATAGATACAGACTTTGGTCACTGTGTTTATAAAACGTCCTGAAAAATGACATAGGTCCCGAGGGAAATGATTTTCCTTAGGAGTTCTGTGTGGAGTTAATATAATTTATTTTTTAATAATTAAAAATTTATGTTTATTGATTTAAATTTAAACAGCCACCGTAGAGCAGCAGTGCAATTTAATTAATGCAATTACATTGCTTTACACCACTTTAATCACAAAATAGCCAATGCGAAACAGTCTACAGACTGTTTGTGTAATAAAAGTGACGAAAATCAAACTATGTAATTCTTTTATTATAATGTCACGCCACAAATTATTGGTTTCCTTTGAAAATGCATCAGTTTAACTTCATCACACAATTTTTTCATTATTATCTCTTATTTGTCCTTGGCTCAGTTTCGACGCCACAAAGCTGGCATAAAGACAATAATTGCTTTTTGTTTTTTAATGTAGTGTCTCGTAAAAAGTATTATGATCGTTTTATATTGGCGTGTCTAAAACCATGGAAAATTGCATCACTTCCATGACGGTGATAAAAGATCGACTCGGCCAAGACCACCGAACAGATAGTCCCTAGAAAGGTGATCCACACCAAATATCCATACCGAATTTAAAGCCAATTACATAACATCTTTTGATTCGAAAGCTTCAGACAGACAAACAAAATTGATTCTTTTATTAGTTTCACCCCTAATAAGATAAAATTTACTTTACACCGGGCACACAGAAACGCCCACTGCTAGGGATTGCAATCCGAATTGCGAAAAATCCGGATTTTCGGATTTTTCGCCATCAATATCTGTGGAAAATGAAATCTCCGCTCTTCAATATAATATAATAATTTAATCATTGTAGAAAAAAATATTAACATAACCCAAATAAAACAAAAAAAGGTTAGAAAATAAAAAGATTTCAGTCGCATCTGGGACTCGAACCCAGGACATCTGCCTATCCGGGGTAACCGCTTAACCAACCTAGCTAATGAGACCAGTTAAATTTATGTCATCTTCATCGATATCATATCTCAAAACTAATCAGTATCATAATATCTTAAAATGACGTTTTTAAATATCAATAAAAATAATTAATAATTAATTTTTTAATATAATAATGTTTCCAGAACGTATGCAGGGGTAGTGTGCAATACATTCTATAGGTTCCGTAGATATGAAATACGAAGTATCCGGATTTGAAAACCTTAATTAAAAAAAGTTACATGCAACTCGCTATGTCATATGAAATGAACGCATCCAACAGGGCATGCAATAATGAACATATGTAGACATTTCTAAGATATGGATAAGTAACTAACTAACTAATCATCACGCCCACAGGGGTAGGCAGAGAGGACGGACTGCGAAACAACTCGATCTTGGCATACACTTCTTGCTTTCATACAACGTCTCATACATTCTCTTCTGTTATTCCGACTTCTGACATGGCCTGACTCAAGTATTTGATTCACTTGATCGTGCCACGTCTTCCTTGAACGTCCCCGGCTTCTTCTTCCATTCACATTCGCGTCATATATTCTCCTTACACTCCTTTCTTCGTTCATTCGCTCTACATGCCCAAACCATCTAAGCGTCCTTTTCTTAATCTTGCTCACTACGCTTACATCAGCCTTGCATTCTTTACGAAATTCAAATTTTTCACACGATCATACATGGTTTTACCACACATTCGTCTCAGAGATCTCATTTCTACAGCATTCAGTCTACTTTCACCCTTCCTCTGCCCGTTCCATGCCTCACTGCCATACATCAGAGTTGGTATCAGCACTCCATTGTAGACTGCTAGCTTCGCTTCTTTGGACACCTTTGTGTTTGCGCCAACCGCGTTCAGTTCTCCGTTAATGGAGTTTCCTGCATTCACCCTTCTTTCAATATCCCTCTCAGTCTTTCCATCTCTCGTAAACATACTTCCCAAATACACAAACTCGTCTACCTGCTGCAAGTATTCATCATTCACAACTATATTACAGACTGTTTTCGTACTCTCTCTTTCAAACACCATGACTTTAGACCATGGATAAGTAAATTTGTTATAATAAGGTTGTTAACCCAATAACCAAATATTCACATTATTATTTTTTTAAAGAATGGCATCCATTCCCAGGTTACGAATAACCTTCCGATATTTGAAAATATCGTACTTCCATCACAGTAAGCAGATTATGTTGTTTCTGTCGTGATGGAGGACTTAGCCAGCCGAGTAATTGAACTCACCATGCCTGAGTGGGGTCCAGACGCGATGCCAACTTTGCCACTGTACAATCAATTGATTATGTATGTATATTATTGTATATATACAGGATTTAGTGCAAAACGAGCTTATTATTTAGCCAGAAAAATGTTAAACGTAAGAGATATTATTAAACGTGAGAAAGATAATGAATATGAATCAGGAATAGAACAATATATTGTTTTGTCTGAAACTAAATATATATCCGTGTATACGAATAGGATTATACACCCTAATTGGCCTAATTATTAGAGTGGATACGTGGCCCCTTTTTAACATTCAATAGGGCACCCTTTACATGTTCCTATAGATATATCAGATGAAAAAGAAATTGTTGAAATATTAATTTTTTTGGAGAATATTTTTAATTTTAAAAAATCCGGATTTCTTCCTGCCATCCGAACTATGAGTTTCACGAAATCCGAATTTTTCTAAAGCGTTTCAGGATAAATCTATAAAAACACATTTAGTATAAAGGTGATATACTGTACCTGTCCTCCTACGAAATCCTGTGTTGAGGGCAGGCACACAACACACTTCTATGAGTTTGTCTAGCCAGTGTCCTAGACTGACAAATCAGGCAATGCAATCATATTGGATTGAACAACATCATTCTATAATTCTATTATTATGTTTTTGTACAGTACTTGAGAACTGACACGCTATGTTCATCCATAAAGCAATTATGTCAATTGTTATGGTACCGAATGTATGTTTTTTATTATTATTATTTTATAATATTTTTAATCCGGCTTATGAGCACTGGAAATGGTGTATATTATTTTATTATCTGGCAATGAATATCTAAATCATTTTATGTGGTTGGGCGCCTGTCATCATCGTTGCGCTACATCCCGGGTGGAATTTGTCCTTCTCTACAAACGCACTCCACTGGCTGCAGTCTCTTGCCATTCACCTCTACTGATAAGAACTTAATTATTTAGATGTATTTTGAAAAAATAAATGTTTGGAATGAATTAAATTTTCAAATGAATATTTCTTTGTTTAGAGATAGTAATAGTCGTCACAAGGCATTGATTTCGCTACGGCACTAATAAATTACGGCACCTAAACAAGCAAGAATTCACAACTTCATTACTCTATAAAAAAAAAATCCGAGCAAGGCCGGGTACACATCGGCTCGTTTATATTTAAAATTGAATAATACTCAACCTAAACTAATAATGGATTTTTTTGTGTATTTAGTATTGCAGCTTACGGTTATAGCCTCCGTTAAAATAATATAATGTCTGGAGTCAGTGAATGTAAAATTGCCAGCACGGGCTAGGAACCCCGCACCGCGAATTATTGCAACCTGTACCGAACGTCTGGTAAATAACTACCTGCTACTCGATATGCCTTTACGGGCTGCGTTAGGCGTACACTGCGTACAGTACATACCGCGTTGCACCTAGCTGATCACCGGACACATTGTATGGTATTCAGGGTTTTGAAAAATTATTAAAGCGTTATATTATAGCTTAGCATTAATTATTTTTAAATACAAAATGTCATTACTATGGCAACACCAATCTACTGGCTTTGTTTTTGAAATGTGTTCTCCACATTTAATTTTTTTTCACATATTCCCATTTAACAGTTCGTTTTAAAGAAACAAGAAAATTATAAAAAAAAATAAATTATAAATAAAAAATAAAAATTTCAGTGAATTTTATTAGATAAAATTGCAAAAATACAAAAAAATCGCCATCCATTACTATGGCAACTCCAAGCTAGCCATCACCCTGTTTTTAAAATGATTTTAAATATTCACATTTTTTTTTTTTATCACATTTAGGTTAGACAGTTCGTTTTAAAAAAACCGGGCAAAACATCTTTAACTTTGATCTGTGATTTTTAAAATTTTTTATTTTTTATTTATCTGACATTAAATACATGATTATGTCGATACGTCAATTTGAAAAATACAAAAAAATGCATTATTCAAAATATTATTTAGAATCATCTCTTTGGGAAAGTACCACTAATTTCTGAACACCGTTTTGATTTTTCTATGAGCCATATCTGTGTTGCCATTTAAAACCTTTTAAATGATCGCAGCGCCCTCAAATTGTCTGCTTTTAAATGTTAGACTTGTACATACGTATATACTAAAAAATAACGAAGATATTGATGCTTTTTCATTTTTGTATGCAGTAAAAATTCAAAATGTTTAGCTATTCGGCGAGGAATTTCTTAATTTGTACAGGAAATTTCGAGAAACTACCTATACGTGTACATTTTAACGAGTTCCATCTACCGTGTCAATGCTTTGTTTTAGTGCCAGGTTTCCTTGTTATACAAAAGAATTGATAAAACATTACAACGAATTTAACGGTTTATAAACGGTTTTAAATTTCTGTAGTATAACTGCGCTCATGTGAGCTCGTGCCAACTAAATTTATGTAGTATGACTGTGCTTAAGTGAGCTTGTGCCAACTAAATTTATGTAGTATGACTGTGCTTATGTGAGCTCGTTCCAACTAAATTTCTGTAGTATTACTGTGTTTTTTGTGAGCTCGTGCCAACTAAATTTCTGTAGTATGACTGTGCTTATGTGAGCTCGTGCCAACTAAATTTCTGTAGTATGACTGTGCTTAAGTGAGCTCCTGCCAACTAAATTTCTGTAGTATGACTGTGTTTTTTGTGAGCTCGTGCCAACTAAATTTCTGTAGTATGACTGCTTATGTGAGCTCGCGCCAACTAAATTTCTGTAGTATGTCTGTGCTTAACTCGTGCCAACTAAATTTCTGTAGTATGACTGTGTTTATGTGAGCTCGTGCCAACTAAATTTATAAGCGTGGAAAAAGGGTACATTATTTTCAATATTTTATGTAAATACGCGTAGTTTTATTTGGGTCAATACTCTATATATTTGTTTTTTCCGATAACTTACCGGGAAGTACTTTAAAAATGGTAATCTTTAATTTTTTTTACTACGGGTGCCATTGTACACAAGCAGAAGAAAAAAAAAATGAACTTGCCCAACTTACATTACAAGCAAATACCTTTTGTGATAATACCTCAAGCTCTTGACATTTGATGACAACATGTTGCACTAGCAACATCTAGCGGCCCGAGTTGTACGAATTGTTTTTTTAATACATTTTAATAGATTTTCTGTGAAATATATTCTTAATAAATTATAGAAATCGTAAATTCATAAAATAAATGTTAGTAGCTTTGTCAAAATACTGGCAACACGCAATATTATCATTCGCTAGCAGCCCGGGCTATAGGCTTCCAGACTGTGTTGCTGTTGTAATAAATATTTTATTTTATTTATAAACAATTTAGACAGTGCGCGACCATCGAGGCCGTAAATGTTAATACAATCCTAATAGCCAATTAAAAAAATATTTTTATATGAACAAAAAAAGAATAAAACTATACGTAAGTCACCTAATATTAATTTTTTGAATTTTCGATTTCTATAATTTATTAAGAATACATTTCACAGAAAATCTATTAAAATGTATGAATAAACCCAATTCTTCGTACAACTCAGGCCGCTAGAGGGTGCTAGTGTAGCATGTTGCCATATCAATGTATGGTAAATGTCAAGAGGTGCGCGTATCAGTATTTCTACGGTATTTGTTGCAAAGTGTTTTAATTGAATTTGAAATACAAAACTTACACAACTAATGATAATCCAGGGAAGAAATAGGGGAAAAAATGGCAAAGGAAGCACCTCAATGGCTTCGAAACTTGTTCAGTTCTATGAGTTTTAGATAATATTATGTTTATTAATTTTTTTTTAAAGTAGATCCTGCAATAAACTACAATATGGCAGCTTTGCATGACTACTATTTTTGGTTATTGAAAAAAATATTGTAATGTCAATGTTTTATAATAAAAATCTCTATATATAAAATGAATGTTTGTTCGTCTGTACTCGATTTATCGAAAATTACTCTACCGGTTTCGCTGAAAATAGCATAGTTTGTTCTTATTAGTGGCGGGAAGGTTTAGAGAGTAGTTTGAATGAAACCCAATATGTAAATCTGTAGCTTTAACCTTTTAAAATTAATATGAAAAACATTGAACCCGACATGTTTTATCGAAATTAGCTCATAGACATACCGTTACCCACAGATTACATATTCAAAAGATGAAGTTTTTTTTAGAAAGAATATTTTCAAAATGGAAAACAAAGGTAGTTACCTACATAAGAACTTTATTATTTAGATATGTTATGAAAAAATAAATGTTAGGATTGAAATAATGTTTTCGAATGAATGTTTCTTTCTTTCTTTGTTTAGAGATAGTAATAGTCGTCACAGGGCATTACTTTAGCTGTCAAATCAATTATGGTACCCAAACGAGAAGCAAGACAACATCATAACTTTATCTTAAAAAAATAAATAATCCCGAGCAAGGCCGGGTACCAGCTAGTATGAAATAAATAAATAATGATTGTTTCTAAAATTTCGCAATCGATTTCAATACTCCTGCAATCATCTATCAAATGATCCATTTAGAATCGTCCACAGTTAACGTTTCATCATCTCCCCTTCATTGAGCCAAAAGTACAAACATCATTGAAGCCATTAGTTCATCAGTATCACTTGGAAATTACCCCACGAGTAATGAGACAATTGATTCAACTTTCAAATCACACAGGATGGAAGGTACCCTTTGAAATAGGGACATGTAAACAAACACTGAAGGATAAAAGGGAGCCTAATTCTTAAATTGGGATAGGTACCAACAACAAATTGATGATAGTATCAACAAAACAAACAACTTGTAATCAAGTATGATCACCTGATCTACCATAGGTACAGATGAAACTTGTAACCAGGGTGGGAGTCGTCAATAGCTCTAGAAATAGATTTTGTTTGAATAGTTTTATCCACTATATACTTTTGTTACTTAATTTTAGTTCTAAGAACGCTTGTGATTGACACGGATGTGTCGAAACCGGTAGCGCAGTAATAAAATTAAGTAACAAAAGTACATAGTGGATTTAACTCCTCAAACAAAATGTCTAAAAATACATAGCTGGTATGAAAATACATCCCAGACCCAGTTGACAATAAAAGTTTTCGCTATATTCTTCTCGCGTTGCTCGGGCATTTGCAATTGTCTAGCAAAATAAAATAAAACTATTCTTCCATACCTGTGAGCTATCTTTGCTGCCTATAAATCTGTGAAGTGATAAGAAAACGATAAAGGTAACCGAAAATCGTAGTTGAGAAATTCGCCAGAGACTTATACTTTTTTTTTATCAATCTACCTTTTAATCAATCTGCGAAAAGTCTATGCCGAAAATCACTCAACCACCTGTCGATAATGAAAAGAAACGAAAAAGTTATTTTTCAAATAATGTTCTTTTCCGGGGTAAAATATTTTTGATAAAAATAGTCAAAAAACGGTCTCTAGAGTAGATACTATTCAATACTTTTTTGATAAAATGAATAAGAAATTTTGTTGTTTACATCACCGTTTTAATATATAAATATCAACATGTTTCGGAAGCGAAGATTCCCTCATCGGGAAATACAGTATATTGTGGTGTAAACAAAGATTTTTTTATGAATTTTATTAATAACTAGGTGATGTGTACCCGGCCTTGCTCGGGTTTATATAAAGTTATAATGTTGTGAATTATTGCTTGTCATTGGGGTGTCATAATTGATTCGACAGTAAAAGTAACTATCTCTAAACAAAGAAACTAATTTTATTTCATTCCAAACGTTTATTTTTTCAAAACATCTAAATAATAGAGTTCCAATGTAGGTACATACTTGTGTTTTACATTTTGAAAATACTCTACCCACAAAAACCTTCTTCTATTGAATATGAAATCTGTGGCTAACCAGAGTGTTATATCTATGGGCTGACCTAAATAAAACATGGCGAGTTCAATGTTATTCATACTAATTTTAAAACGTTATAGCAACAGTTTTACATATTTTATTTCATTCAAACTACTTTCTAAACCTTCCCGGCACTGATAAGAACAAACTGTGCTATTTTCAGCGAAACTGGTCCAGTGATTTTGGGGAACATCGAGGACAAAGAAACAAACACACTTACATTGATTTTTATGTATCATTTATAGATGACGCGACAAAATAATTATATGTTTATTATTCATATATGACAATAAATCTTTAAAACATACCATGTTTCTGAAAGGAAGGTTGATGTATAAATGCATTATATGCCGAGTTTTTTTTATAATTTCATAACTACAGTTCATTAACAAAGTGTCCTGAATGATTGGGCATCGATACCTTCTCCTTTTTAGTAATATAAAAAGTCTCACACTTAGAAATTATTATTTCAATCACTTGGAGTGACTGTCTTCTCGCAGTGCGTTTGTGCAGTGAACTCCCATAACAAAATATAAGATAATAATACAAACATGTATTATAATTTGACGCTATTATAATTAAGGACTAAAAAATTCTCCCATCCATATTAATGCTGCCCGAGAGCGAGTCCAAAATGAATCCCATACGTACGATATGAATTCAGCGCCTATAAAACTTTAAATTTCAAGATATATTTCATACAAAAACACGTGGCGCTTCCAACCGTGAAAGCGTGCAAACCTTAGGAATATGTTAGCTGACCAAGTGCGCAGCGACTATGGGATTTTTTAATACATTTTTTTATGGAATAGTGTTTTTTAAGAATCAATAGCTTTTTTCTATGTTTCTATGTTCTTTAAGTTGTTTTTTTTTCAGATCTCTAGTAATAAATCATAAATTCGATAAAATATCTAAACTTTTTTCTAAAGGAATCGTTGAGATCTTACTAAAACGTTCGACCCTGTAAATTATTGTTAATATATCGTAGATTATACGATTGTCTATTACTAACAACGCTTCAATTGGTAATTTGAGATTGTTTACTGTGAGGGTTTGTTACGTTTTGATAGTTTAATTCAACCAAACCTTTATTGAATTAGATTACCGATGAAGGGTCAGTGTAGAATGTGGGACAAAGGTAATTGATTATATTACCACCGAGATAGAAATGTAGGCTGAAGCGCGGTTCGAAATATCTAACGAATGTCTAAACCGACCCATTAAAATAAAATACTTTTAGGTTTTTTTTAACGCTGGAATGGAGTAAAATTTATGTTTTCCAACTTCAAACTAATGTTTCACTGAAGTGCCCGACCAATCGCGCTAGCCTTCTTCTAGGTATGCTTTCCTTGAGTTATTTCCCAAGCAATGCGTCTGTTTCATAGTAGGAGGATGCGTCTTTTTCTCGTAGGTAAGTTAAATTAATTTTTTCATGTATGATGGAAACTATTGGGTGAAATTTACTCAGACACGATAAACTAGTGAATTATGCATATTTTTGTTCAATTTAACTAATAAATATATTTGTTTTGAGTGATCGCAATATTTATTACCGTAAACGATAAATATTAATCAAATATAGGAGAAAATCACCTAATTTGAAATGGTAGTTAAATATACTTCTTGCTTCCATTCCAGGGTTCCCAAATAAACCCCAAAATATCTGAAAAAACCTTTGCAGAAACGGGCTATCTTAACAAACGGATTGCAATCTTTGGACTACAGAAGTCAGGTGGGGAATGCTGTCCTTGCTCTACCGGTAATTCAATGGAAAATGCTCCGAGGAACTAGTATCATTGATCCCTTCGGCACCGGTGTACAGTCGGAAAATACACGGTTGACATTTGTCACATAAGGTTTACAGTTGCTTCTACGACTCATTCTTGTGTTCAACGGCTTGGCTGACGAACGATCTGCCAGAATCTGTGTTTATAGGTGCTAAAACATGGGTTTCTTCAAGACTCAGGTTTACTCCTTCCTATCCTCTAAAAGACCCTGATGACATCGGTCTTGAGGGAAAAATATTTCCATCAGGGCCTCCTGTGTGAAGAAATTGTAAAAAAAAATATCAAAACCAAATAAAATTCGCTCTTGCCTGCATAAGTTATTTGATGAAAAATCTCATTTAAAAAAATATGATTTCATGTTAACAATAAAGCAAAAATCATCGAATTTGATCTCAAAACCTTTTCTGTCTCTAATATATTAGAATAATAGCTGATGTGTACCCGGCCTTGCTCGGGATTTTTTTTTTGGAATAAAGTTATGAAGTTGTGAATTCTTCCTTATCATTATTAGGGTGCCATAATTGATTTGACAGCGAAAGTAACTATCTCTAAACAAAGAAACTATTTGAAAATTTTATTTCATTCTAAACGTTTATTTTTTCAAAACATCTAAATAATAGAGTTCCAATGTAGGTACCTACTTGTGTTTTACATTTTGAAAATACTCTACCCAAAAAACCTTCTTCTATTGAATATGCAATCTGTGGCTAACCAGAGTGTTATATCTATGGGCTGACCTAAATAAAACATGGCGAGTTCAATGTTATTCATACTAATTTTAAAACGTTATAGCAACAGTTTTACATATTGGATTTCATTCAAACTACTTTCTAAACCTTCCCGGCACTAATAAAAACAGACTGTGCTATTTTGAGCGAAACCGGTCCACTGATTTTCGAGAATATCGAGGACAAACAAACAAACTTACATTGATTTTTATATATATATAAATAAATATTTAAATAAATACGTAAAATGGTAAGTCAGCAGCCCTGAATGCACGATACCACGTCAAATGGTCAGGTGGTTAGGTTGACAAGGAGACTTGCTCAGGTGAGCACCGCTCAGGTAAGTTCGGTGACCAACCGAGCAGAACCTTACACTTCACTTGGGTACCAACTTTACATTATGTTGGATGTGGGATTCCTTTGTGGGGGGTCATTTGAATTGATCTATTTCATTATTTATTGAAATAATGTTTTACATTCACAAAGACAGTTGAAGACATGACTTGATAGAGGTTATGGTAAAATTGATATATCGAATCAAAAGTTGATCAAAATGTTAATTTATTTGATGTTTTTTATAACACCAGAGAAAAGACGGTTTATTTTTATTACAATTATATCAAATTTAATAATGTTTTTTTTTTGAAGTTATGCAAGTATTTAAAATCATATAAGTAAATCGTCTAAACGTGGTCTAACCACAGTTTGAAAATGCTTTTGAACCCCGAAACAGCTCTCACAATAAAATAAAATAAACCTAAATACTTACAGAATTTAATAATAATCATCGTCTATTTTAAGTTAGCGTAGGCTTATTTCTTATCAGAGGTTGGCTATCATCAGAGAAATCTTCACAGACAACTCATATCCTCGTGTCAGTTTAGGTTATGTTAGATTCTCATTTTCATATATTACATTATGTTGACTAACAAAGAAACCAAACAACGGAAGACCATAATGTATCTTTTTGCATATAAGATAGACCTCTGTGTTCCTCAGCCCCCCGTCGGAGAAGTCTAATACGAATACCAAGAAAAAGGGAGCAGTTAATACAACACTTAATAAGTTTGGACTGTACTAATTCGGGGACACACTTTCACTTATAATTCTTAATTAGGTTACGAGCCTTATAAATCTCAGTCTAATGCGTTCCACTTTTACACAATTCGCGTGTTGTGAAGATATAAAACCCTCACATAACCCAAAGCGTAATTTAAAAGCCATAGTTACCGGAACCTCGGATACGATACAATCAAAATTATCTCTGCTACTTCTGTCAAGCAAACCCACAACGCACTGTTCACTGTTACAAGATTGATATTTTGAATAGAGTTTCGCTTTCTTGCGCATTTTGTAAGCCTAACAAAGAAGATAATGTAGGAGATAGTGGAGAATTGGGGTCAGCTACCGCACTTACATATATTAACACAATGGATCTTTCTTTAATTACAAGAATACTTGTGGGCCTGGCGGCGAGCCTTGCGGCATGCCCGAACCTCTCATGCGAATCTGCTATCACTCAAGCTGTCCTGTTGTGAATATTAATAAGGTTTTGCAATTTGGAACTAATTGAAATTTGGATCGAAAAGATGTGTTTTAGCTGATGATAGATTATTATTAAATTAAGAATGATATTAAAAGAAAGAGTTTTTTTGAAATGGTAATACATAATTGGTGATACACCTAAAACCATATTATTTTTAAAAGAATTGGTTATTATTATTGGAATATACGAAAGTGGTAAAAATCGTTCTTTAACTGCAAGTATATATATTTTTTTTATCTTTTCTTTTGCTAATATAGTCCGGAGGATAGTTTTGTAATATAGAGTAAGTAATATTTAATGTTATTATGTATACATATACAGGCAGTGATTTGTGTTCTCGGTGATAAATATGTTTTTCTATTATTATTACCGCCGTTTGAAATTAGATGTTATTTTTTTTCCATTTAAAAGAATGCTAAAACAATATATTCTGATATTATATGATATACTTTCTGACCTCAAAATTTTGTAGTGTGGGGTTGTGGTTATGAACAAAGATAAAGTGCACATAATACGACTCGGGTTTCTTTGTGTCAGTGAACCCATCTCAATGAAGCCTCGAGACCTATTGTGCAACCATTAAAATAACGATTTTGGAATAACTTTAACATTAGAACAATTTCAATTAGTAGGCAGTAGCGAGTGGCGCATTTCGCCATTACAAGAGTCGTCGAAACTAATTTTAGAGGAAAAGGAAGTTGATTCCGCGCACAATGGAAAGTGCTTCCTCTGAAAGACCTGTGGCACTTATTCATTTTGCAAATTTTCAAAAGCCAGTTCAACAAATATAATTTTAATCGTGTAATGGACGAAAAGAGAAAGCCTGCAATTAAAATAAGAGATCTATTAATAATATGAGAAAATCTTTGGAAAACGGATTTTGAAGCGTTTATGATCCACCGGAAAAATTGCGTTGAAAATTTTCAGTAATTGTTGATTGAAGTCCAAACAAATTTAATAGTCTCATGGATTTTAAGCTGATGATTGTGAAATCTTCCATAATTTTCTACAGGTAGCACAAATAATTAAATAAACATATTTTTGCAGATAAACGAATTTTAGAATTTGAGGGATTTCTTTTTTATGTTAACCGTTTGGAACCAGCGATATCATTATACTATCTTGGGGTGATAATCTCTTTGCTCGGTATTTTTTTTTGAATCAGTTAGAACTCTTTTTTAGGTCACTCTCCAATGAATTACGTTAGGAAGTACCTAATCGCTGTGAACGCCTATTGATTTTTTAAATTGTCAATTGATGCAATAGCCAATTTACAATGGAACTGATGTACCAAATGGCATCAAATTTAAAACGAAACTTTATTTAAATTAGCACAGACCCGTAAAAACTTATGAGATACCGATGAAGGTATGAATACCTAAATTATTTATTTTTTTCAATTTTGCCTGGGACGAAAATTGAATCCCGATCGACTGCTTGGAAGGCAAATAATCTGATAATCACAACACCGACTATTGTAAGAACGGTGGTATAAATTACGTACTGAAAATAGTAAATATGTATTTTAGAATTAGATATATGGCAATGAGGCATGGAACTGCCAGAGGAAGGATGAAAGTAGACTGAATGCTCTATAAATGAGATCTCCGAGGCGAATGTGTGTTAAAACCATATATGATCATCTGAAAAATGTCGAGATTTGCAAAGAATGCAAGGCTGGTGTAAGCGTAATGAGTAAGATTAAGAAAGGGACGCTTAGATCGTACGGGTATATAGAGCGAATGAACGAAAAAGAAGTGTAAGGAGAATATATAATGCAAATGTGAATAAAAGAAGAAGCCGGGGACGCCTGAGAAAGACATGGCAAGATCAAGTGAATCAAATTTATATTTTCATGTGCTTTTACTCTTCTATTTTGTAGATAATGTATTTTGTAGTAACTATCGTGTACAACAAAACAAACTGTCTCTATATTACATTCTTAATGTATTTTATTTCTATACTCACTACTGTCGCTAGATGGCGCTGCTCCCCAACTTAAACACGAGAAACCTTTCTCCATAGAGTTGGGTAGTTTTTGTTAAATAAATGTATACTTTTTGTAATTATCTATTAATATGTACTATTAATTATTTTATATGTATTCATATTAATTTTTTTAATGCTTCGGGCCACGTCAGAAATCAGAATAACAGAATAGAATCTATGAATGTGAATGTAGCAAAAAGTGTATGGCAAGATCGCGTTGTTTGGCTATCCGTCCTCTCCGCCTACCCCTGCGGAGAAACGGCGTGATGGTTACTTAGTTAGTTACTTAGAAATAGATCCGAAATTACGTTTTTTAATTATTGATTTTAATTTTCGAATTACAGTGTTACGTACAGTTATGTATTTCGTACTCGCATAACAACCGAAATTATGTTGTTTAATTGTATGTAGTATTGAAAGAGTCCCAACTGCTCTAAGCCAAACAATAGTACGTCGGATTTAGAGAAAGTAGTGAGACTGGAGGGAGTTGAGAGGGGAAAGAGATGGGAAGACGATCGTTGTGAAGCGTCATGCTTTTCAAATTTAACTAAGCATAGATAAAGCCATTTCAAGCAATGTTTCAACACAGATCGTCGATAGATAGATAACCTGGAACGAAGTGTAAATGTACCACTTAAAATGTATTTTATTTTTGTGTGAAAAAAATAGCAATATTTCACCCATTTTTAGAGCCGGGTCTAGAGCCGAAACTCTTAACTTTTTGTCACGGGGCGTGTCAAAAAATGGGCACATCGGAATTAAGATATCCAAGACAGTGGACAGTCCTATACACAAATTGTTACATTTATCGATGCAATTCAATAGGTAAATTTACATTATTTTCGAGCCTTTGGTATAATCGTGATTTATTGTAGACCTCTAACCTCAGAGTGTGAACATATGTGACAGAAATGAATATACTTTTTTAATTAGAATAACTTCTTGATTATTATAAACCCCATTATAATTTATGAAATATTAGCTGATGTGCTCCCGGCCTCGCTCAGGATTTTTTTGTATGGTTTTTTGCATAAAGTTAAAAAGTTGTGAATTCTTGCTTGTCATTTGGATGCCATAATTGATTTGACAGCGAAAGTAATTTCTTGTGAAGATTCTTACTATCTCTAAACAAAGAAGCAAATAAATATTCATTTGAAAATTTGATTTCATCCCAAACATTTATTTTTTCAAAATGTATCTAAATAATTAAGTTCTTAAGTAGGTACCTACTCGTGTTTTCAATTTTGAAAATAATCTATCCAAACAAACTTTCTTCTTTTGAACATGTAATCTGTGACTAACCAGAGTTGTATATCTATGGGCTAACCTCAATACATCATGATTCAATAATTTTCATATTAATTTTAAAGCGTTATGACAACAGTTTAACATAGTAAATTTCATTCAAACTATTCTCTAAACCTTCCCGGCACTAATAAGAATAAAACTGTGTTATTTTAAGTGAAACCGGTCGAGTAAATTTCGAGAAAATGGAGGACAGACAAACAATCATTCATTTTTATATAGTTTCTTTTTAGTCATTGAAGATAAAATTAACAAACCTAAAATGAATTTTGAAACCCCAAAGACATCTGGGGCTCGAACCCAGGACCTCTCGGTCTATCCAGGACCTGCGCTCTTATCCACTGAGCTAATGTCACCCTATTGCTCTCAGTCATTTACATCGATATCATACTTCAATTTACGAACCGTACATATCATCTTCAATTAATTTACGAGATTTTTTTGCTGCTATCTTTCTATATTGACTGCAAGTTTCTACCAGAATTTATTTGCCATCTATATTGTATCTCGGATATACCTATCCGATTAAATTTATAAGGGAATTTATTGACTCTTCCAACAAGTCTAGGATTAATATCCAATATTTATTGGAATAACGTAGTGAATTTTATAAACCTCGTTGTAATATTTTTATTTCATAATGGAAGTAATTAAAATAAATTAGTTTAATTTTCATTTAACGTTTACCGTTTCGCACACTTATTTCGATGAAATTAGATGTTGATATTAAAATCCACTGAAACTTTTAGGTTATATTTAATATTTTAGAAAATAAAATGTTTAATGTGTTATTAACTATTTGCTGAATCCCTTCTGGGCTGCATCCTTTTGGGTTTCGTTGTCGGCTCATAAAGCTGAGGAACACGTAACTCAATCTTTCTTAACAATCTCTCAGATCGAAGAGTTATTTCAGATTTGATATTTATGTTCAAAATATAAATGTTACTGCAGATTTAAGTCCCCCAAGAAACTCATAAAAACACAATATATTGCTGAAAAATATATAACATATACAGCAAAAATACTGTATAACATATACAGTATTTTTCCAGGTTTCTTAATATTTAAAGATCTTTAAACTTATAGCAAAAATTTATTCCATTTCATACTATTATTTCCGACTAAATATTTATGTTCACAATCATAAATAGTATAGACAGCCCTGATTTAATTAACCTCATTCAATTTCGTATACCTACGAAAACAACTCGTTCCACCAGGACTGAGCATTACAAACACTCGCTTGTACCTAGATTACATGAAGTTAGAGATACGCAGATGGGGCGGATCTATTTAACTGCACGGAGGTAAGTACAAGAAGGCTATACTATCATATCATTTCAATCAATATTAATTTAAAGTAAGTTTATTACAAGTTTTATATAAATTATGTGTGCTATATTCTTGTGCTTGTAGTTAACTGCCATATTCAACTATTGTTTATGGTATATTTATACCGTTGATATTAAATAAATTATACTAACTAACTAACTAACTAACTAACCATCACGCCGTTTCCCCGCAGGGGTAGGCAGAGAGGACGGACCGCCAAACAACTCGATCTTGGCATACACTTCTTGCTTCATTCACATTCATACAACGCCTCATACGTTCTCTTCTGTTATTCCGACTTCTGACATGGCCCAACTCGAGTATTTGATTCACTTGATCGTGCCATGTCTTCCTCGGGCGTCCCCGGCCTCTTCTTCCATTCACATTCGCGTCATATATTCTCCTTACACTCCTTTCTTCGTTCATTCGCTCTACATGCCCAAATCATCTAAGCGTCCCTTTCTTAATCTTGCTCAATACGCTTACATCAGCCTTGCATTCTTTACGAATCTCAACATTTTCACTCGATCATACATGGTTTTACCACACATTCGTCTCAGAGATCTCATGTCTACAGCATTCAGTCTACTTTCATCCTTCCTCTGCCAGTTCCATGCCTCACTGCCATACATCACGGTTGGTATCAGCACTCCATTGTGGACTGCTAGCTTCGCTTCCTTGGAGAACTTTTTGTTTGCGCCAACCGCGTTCAGTCCTCCGTTAATTATTTGGTAAATTTTTTAAATCTCAATTTTTTTGATGAAAAAATTGTGTTTTAATTAAATAATTATTATATAACAATGAACTAACCCAAGTTCAATGATCCTCTTGCAAGTTATTATTATGTAGTTCAATGTCCATTATTTCAGTTTCCCATGATCTGTCTACGCTGCGTGTTTTTGATTGTTTCAGACAAGAGCCATTTATTTCATCAAGAGTAAGGTAGGAATTACTTAAGACTATTCTTGGCTGGTTCCCATGGCCTTGAACTCAGAAATAGCCAGGTATTATAGTTAATATATTTGAGGTGTAATCTTTTGGGTTTAATTTAATATGATTAAAAATTATTGTATTTTCATAAGAAGCAATCACTTTGTGGTTTTATTTATTTATTTTATTATATTTTACAAAAATTGCATAACTGTGACCTTACTGGGGTACCCCGTTCTAAAGTCACATTGTACATGGTTTTATGTAAGAATTATAAATAAGGTCATGTTTTTTATAAGTTTGTAAAATATTTTAATTGAGTTTTCCTAATTATGGTAAAATATTACTAGAGGAAAATTATAATGCAATAAATTAATAAATAATCTGAAATCTAGGAGAGAACATACCGTAACCGTTAAACTCTGGTTGTAATATCATATCTATATTCTTCCTTCCCGTGTCCATAATCCATAACTTAATACTTCTTTTGAAGTCCGTTAATTTTGTAATGGTCTTTATTGCT
>JAHDVE020004169.1:0-54068 GCA_022606495.2 Halesus radiatus
AAAATATTAAGTTTATGGAAATAACCAGTTTATCGGAATATCAAGTTTATGGTAATATCAAGTTTATGGTATTATCAAGTTTATGGAAATAACAAGTTTATCGAAATATCAAGTTTATGGAAATATCAAGTTTATAGAAATATCAAGTTTAAGAGTGAATACAGAAAACTCCGTTAACGGAGGACTAAACGCGGTTGGCGCTGGCAAAAAATTGTCCAAAGAAGCGAAGCTAGTCCACAATCGAGTGCTGATACCAATCCTGATTTATGGCAGGGAGGCATGGAACTGACAGAGGAAGGATGAAAGTACACTGAATGCTGTAGAAATGAGATTTCTGAGGCGAATTTGTATTAAACCATGTATGATTTTGTAAAAATTTGAGATTCGCAAAAAATGCGAGGCAGACGTAAGCGTAATGAGTAATATTGAGAAAGGGACACTTAGATAGTTTAGGAATGTAGAGGGAACGAGCGAAGAAAGGAGTGTAAAGAGAATACATGATGCGAATTTGAATGGGGGACATGGCACAATCAAGCGAATCAAATACTCGAGTCGGGCTTTGTCAGAAGTCAGAGTAACCGAAGAGAATGTATTAATGTGAATGAAGCAAGAAGTGTATGCCAAGACGGAGTTGTTCGGCGGTCCGTCCTATCTGCCTATCCCTGCGTAGAAACGGTGTGATGGTTAGTTAGTCAGATGAATTTAAAATTTGGGAATTTTTCTTTAAATTCTGATAAATTGGTATGAATTTTAGATTCACGAACGGAAGCTCCTTTATTTACAAGAGTTTCGACTATGGACCATTCCTCGCGATGTATAGCCCTACTTAGAAGTTTTCCACCGTCCGCATTGACATCAGCTCCCCACTCCAACAGGGCCCGTACCACGTCCCACTTCCGACACTGCGATGCCCAAGTCAGTGCGGTCCCTCCCAGCTTGTTCACCTTGTCAGGATCCGCCCCCTGTTCCAAAAGATACCTCACAACTGAGAGGTATCCCCGCTGCACCGCTATGTATAGCGCAGTCTCTCCGTGACTATTGGTACAATTTATGTCCGCACCACTTTCAATGAGATACTCCATTACCGAGAGATGGTCATTCATTGCCGCTACATGCAGTACTGCGTAACCGTAACAATCCGCAGTGTTTATATCGAACCCGCTTTTATGGAAAAACTCCATCACCGGGAGATGGCCGCTTTGCGCCGCGAAATGCAATACATTCCAACCGCTAATGTCCAATGCGTTTGTTTTGACGTTATTTTTAATGAGATATTCTATGATCGGGAGATGGCCCTTGCGCGCCGCTACATGTAACGCGGTCTCACCGACGTCATTTCTAGAGTTCACATCGGCGCCGCTTTTAACGAGATATTCCACGATCGGAAATTGGCCTTTGTGCGCCGCTACATGCAGTACAGTCCCGCCGCGTTTGTTTGACGAGTTTACATCGGCACCGCTTTTAATGAGATATTCTACAGTTTGCACGTGTCCATTACCGGCAGCCAACATGATAGCAGATTTCCCCCGCCTACAACGGGTATTGATGTCTGACCCGCAATCTTTTAAGTAATTGACAATATCCAGGTGACCGTACTCAGCAGCCGTTAGAAAAGGAGTCATCTTGTCATAATCGCGGCGTGACATTAAGAAAGTAAATGGGATAGATTTTTGCTTTGAGAGTAGTATAACGATATTAAGATGGCCGCCTTGAGCGGCGAGGTGAAGGGCACTCTTCATTCCGTGATCTTTATGCTTCATCAAAAGTAAACAGTATCGTTCGATTTTATATATCAACCGTTCAGATAATATTTCTGTGACAAGTTTACCAATATTCAAAGTTAACGCGACCTTAAACTGACTTATTTCTGAGCTGACGTGTCTCACTCTGTTAACGACTTTTGTCAAAATTGTTGAGGTAACACCGCCCGATTTCACGATATTATTTGAAACATACGATTTGGAAATATTTCGATTAAATAAACAAACGAATAAAACCTTTTCCTTCATTTCATCAGAACACGTTTGGATACATTTTAAAAAATAAGTCATTATTCTATCACATAACGCGGCATCTTCAGTATTCCTACGAAACGTTTTTTTATCCATCACATGCAGCGCTGTGTCACAATCAATGTCGTATTGTGTTACATATGCGGCGAAGGCTTTCCTCGTACTGTCTACGTTAAATCCGCTGAGCAGAAATGTGACGATGTGTTCGTTCCGCTCTTGAACCGCAATGTGCAAAGCAGTCTGATGCTCCTCGTTTCTGAATATTCCATTTCTTTCAATCCACAGTCGACTGATATTCTCAGCGTTTAATTTGAGCGCCGTGTCCGACATTGGCATTTCGCCTAATTCGACGTTCATAAACAGTCGTATAACCTTGCTGTCCGGGTGCAGCAGTATTTGCGGTAAAAGAATTTCTTCAGTCAGCAGATATTTGAAGTGTGGTTTTTGTTGATTGAGCCAGCTTACGATCTTCTGCGCACAGCAATATTCTGCGTAGGTTCGATGGATAAATTGATAATTTCCGTTTTCCTTCAATTGGATCAACCCGAGCCGGTTCAATTTAAGTAGCCTCTTTTCAGAAATGATTTTAAAGTTGTTTTGATGTGAATCGTAAAATTCAGTAAAGAATGTCCTGAAACCGAGCTCGCCGTGGTCTTCAGTCAATGATTCGGTGTATTCTACAATTTCATCTTCGTCCAACGCCTTTCCTATTAGTGTTTTATTGTGTAAGTAAATTTCAAATTGTAGGTTTATAAACGTTTTGTATAGATTAGGCGCACTGACGATATCGATTTTTTCATATAGAACTTCCAGTGACTGAATCAGGAGTTCACTTTGCGGCCTGAAGACTTCGGCGAGCATCCTCAGCTGCAGTGGAACCCCCATGAAGCGGTCCATGTCTGGCCCTAGTACTTGTTTCGCTCGTCGGATCACCTCTCCCGCATATTCCCTCAGTCGCCTCTGCTCCTCCTCTCGGTTAACTTCCAGCGCAAGGGGCAGAAAGGGCCGCCAAAACATGCATAACAAATTTTGCTGTTCTCGTTGGTTGATCGTCACGAACGATGAAGAGAATTGATTTAGTTTCATTTCCAATGACTCTTTCAAATATTTTCTAGCCGTCAGAAATACTTGAATCGCCGGCTTACTTTGCAAAAAATCTAAAAGCTTTACTAGTTTGTCTTTAGAACTCTGTTTATTCTTTGTATAATCGTCCAACTCATCAAAACCATCAAACATTAAAACGACCCGCTTGGAACACGTCTTACTGCGTAATAAATACTCTAGCAACCCGTGAGTCAGACTGCCGTCAGCACCAGCGCGATACCCACTCAACAGAAAACTAGCCACGTTTTTAGAAGTCAACATGTTATCTGATAATCTGTCTCTCAAATGCGTTTGGAAATCTTTCAACTCGATATAAATTACCCATACTGATTCAATGTGCCTCGATAATATTGCGAGAGAGGTCGTTTTCCCCATCCCGGGCTCGTCTGTTAGGATCACCAAGTTGCGTTCCGTCCGACTCAATGCAAGTTCGTTTATTGGCTCGAAGGAGTCCATGGACACAAAATGGCGCAGGCTCTTAACAGACCCGTGGGAATATCGCCACTCTAACTCAATGCACTTTTTACCCTGACCAATTTCTACAAAATGAATGTTTTTATTAAAATATTTCTGAATAATATCTGCTTCCCCTTCTTTTGTGGCCGCGATGTGTAGATTATTTGCGAACTCTTCTCCTTTCTCACATTTGTCGATCATTCTTAAGACTGATATGTTTTGTTCCTCGCTACAAATGACAAACAGATCATCAGCATGCTCGGTTTCCGCGAACTTCTGCACGTTAAAGCATGCTCGATGGAAAAACTTCCTGGGGACGTAAAAATCTCTTTTAAATATTTGTTTGCAGTGGACTTCTACCCCAGAATCCCCGGACACTTCAAACAGGTAAATAGTTTTATGTTGATTCTTGTTGCAGGTGTCTTTAAAGACTAGCTCTGCATCTCCCTCGACGAGAATGATCTCCTTCCCCGCCAGCTGCTCCCAGCCGGCCACGGTCTCCAGATCTTCGCGGTTCAACCCGCTGATCACCACCAGGGAGTTGGGTAAATTTACACAATTTAAGACGTATTCCTCGCTAGTCTTGACATATGTTTTAATAAACGGCATTTGAAGATCACTGGTCATCGGACGAGTGTCGTTTAAACTGAAAACGTAATCCTCATTTGTCGCGATTCTCTTCAAACATTCCGAACTTACGAACTGAGTGAATTCACCAAGAGAACAGTCTTCTCCCAAGAACTCTTGGAAGCTATACGACTTGCTGCCTGTAAATATGATTTTTTTTCTTTTAACTATATATTCCTGCGACTCATCCGATAACTCTGTCAAACTAATTTCTCGATCAACAGTAAATGTTTTTACGTTGTCAAAAGAGTTGAATGTGTCAATTGGGTAGGACGAGATAAATACAAGTTTTTTAAAATTCTTAGAAGAGCATCGTACGTAATTATTTAAAAAATGGGAAAGTTCTGAAGTAATAGTTGAGGATGAACTGCCATCAACCATCATCAGGTCATTTTGGTCAATGGGCGAATCGTAAATTTTATAAAGATTATTTAGCCGTGGCCAGCACAGAAACGTAAAATGACTATCACCGGTGTATCTGTTATTGGGAACGTGTGTGTGAATGTTTTCTTTTACTTGGGAGAATATGTTCTGAAGGCGAGTCATCTCGAACGCGCCGTCTTGTGTTACTATCCAGAGAACTCGCTCGGTCTCCGAAAGCAAGAAGTCCCGGAGGCCTATGGAATCCTTGAAATTCAATGTAGACTTTCGCAGCGAGTCGAGAAAGCTCTGTCCCTCGGCGTGGTAAAACGAGTCAACAGCTCGGGGAAACTTCATAATCTGATCCTCCACTGCCTTCGCGAATTCTGGCGCCAGCCACCTCATCAGCTGCTTTAACCGGTTTGTAAGAGATTTCAACAATTGTTTAGACTGGCAAATTATCGTCCGGTTGGCATGGTCGATTTCAAAGTCAGGAAATAATTTAACGTTATCAAAATTTAATTGTTTTTTGGAAACTAATTTCATTAGAACGTCACATTTGCTTTGGTGCTTTTGAATGATCATTAGCCGATTAAGAATGAGTAATTCGTCTTCCGAAAACGAGTCAAAATGAAACATTGCTGCAACTTCATCGTTAAATTGAGGCCTGAAAGGGACCACCTTGTATCGTTTGACTATTTTATTGAATTTTTCCGCCAACTCCCCAAAATTTGCATCGTAATAATTGGCCTGGTTCAAGGTTTCATCGTTAAAAAGTGAAGTAGGGTCAGTGGGCCGGTTGTGGCCACCTTAAGGATTTTTTCGTTTTTGAATGAGCACCAAACTTGCACATAAATGTAAATTATAATTTTTTCAACATTAATGTACAATAAAAATACCTGTCTTTAATATATGTAAATATATCCAGTAACAGTTCTTTAATTATTTTTAAATATATTTTTTTCATTGAACTGGACCCATGCATTAGTTGTGGCCACAATTTAATCAGTTCTGGCCACACCCGTGTGCCGGTTTTGGCCACATGAATCTATGTAGGGAACTTACATTTTTTTATCTAAATTAAACACAGTAATGATTATAAATCGATGTTTATTATTCAAGTTATACAATAAACTTATAAAAAAATAAGATTTAGGGCAAATTTAGACATGAGAGTTCGATTTCGAAAGTATAAAAAGAATTTTGCCTTTTGGTTGTACCTGTAAACAATGGTGGTGGCAATATCATTTTAATATCAATCTCAGCAACAGATGCCAAATCAGGAATTTGTGGCATTGTGAATTGGCTACCGGTGGTATTATGTTTTCTCAGGTACCTTATCTCAAACTCATTGTCTTCGTCTTTTGAACGCAATATTTTGCCGACATAATAAAAAGTGGCTTTGGGATTCTTGAATTTAACCAGGACATAATCTTCTTCCAGGGGTGTTCGATCTAGTTCTTCGAAACCCGACGGCTTTACCTGTGGAATCCGGTCTTCGCAGTCCGAATGAGATGTATCACGCAAATTTTCTTCCTCTGGCGTCTCTGAAATTTCAATGGTCGGTTTCTTTTTTTTAATGTTCTTATTTATTTTTTTAGCTAGTTTTATCTGTTTTTGTTCTTCTTTTCTGTCTTTCTCCTTTTCCTTAGCCATCATAATATCTTTCCATTTATCTGATGTTAACACCGAAGGAATATACTCTCTCTTTCGACTGGTAGTATTTGTCTTCTTTTCAGGCCATGACGCATTTTTTCACTAATTCTGCGACATTAGTCGGCATATTCAATTCTACAATCTCAGAAGAGGATACAATATCTTTAGATGTTGATGCTGATACATCCAAGATTTCTTCGTTTACCGCTATTGGAAATGAAGGTTCAATAACAGGAGTTTCTGGAGGCGTTGTAACTCGATCTAGATTAATACAAGTAAGATCTGTATTTGGCAATGCAGTATTATCGTCTTTGAAGGCCAGCCATACTTTATACAGGAACAACCCTTCAGTACAACCTGTCCAATCCATACCAGTGCTCTAAGTGACTTTGAAATCTTTAAGCATATTTGGTTCAATTTTACTCTCCAAATACTGTAGGTCCTAACAAACTAATGACTTCTTCAAACCAGTTTCTGATTTTTTCTTCGGTTATCAATCCGCATGCCTTGTTTATGTACTCTGCATGTTTTTTGCTTAAATCAGGATGTCTCGTCATAAATGACTCAAACCATGTCCTCCCAGGGCGATTATTGATGAAAGTAGTATTGATGTTGCCAGTAACAACAATCTTCTTCACGGAATCTAATAAACATTCCCTGTTAATTGGAAAACCTGCCTGGGCACAATCTTTAATCCACCTGACTAGTGACATCTCTATTTCTATACCAAGTACAGCTTGTGGTCCTACGTGACCTGAGGCCGCTGGTGCACGTCCACATATTTTGTTACGCAAAGTGCTACGGGGGACTTTGTAGTTTTTACTAACAGTAGATACCTTCACACCTCCTTTTATAGCATCGAGTGCCAAAATCAATTTCAATGGTGAATAACAAAAAAGTTTGCGTTTTGAGTGCTCAATAGCATCTTTCTTCTTATTTGCCGGAGTCATTTTCAGTTCTGAAGAAGAAACATAATAATTTATTAAGTTAAAATATCAAAATTAGCGGATATGTACATTTTTTAGATAATGGCCAAAACTAGTACTGTATGGGAGCCACTTGTGGCCACCAACGTGGCCACAACCCATACATTTGTATAAATTCTTGTGTCAGTAATGGCCACATCGAAAAATCATGTTTAAACAACCAATTTGCTAAAAATAACCTCAAAAACATATTACTTTACCCTTTTATAATGGGTACATCTTGTTTTCAAATAAAACATCAAAAGGATTACAAATATATATTAAAATTACTTACGGTGGGTTCCTTAAGGTTTTGGGTAACAATCTCAATAAAAAATTCCGCAACACTTATTCGCATCGACCAAACACAAACTGTTAACAATAAGATTTATTGTGTCATTTGTCAACGAAGACCATTGACAAATATGCATTTTGCCATAGAGTAAAAAAAGATTCGATTTTATTTAGCTTATATTTCGACTTGTAAAGTTGAAAATGGCCAGAACCGGCCCAATGGCCACAACCGGCCCACTGACCCTACTTGCTAGTTCCCATCTTCCGGGCCTGTTGCTCTCCTTCCTCCTGTGTGTGTGACGGGTTTATATTGAGTCTTCTCTCAGATCAATCTTTGTTCCCGCCAAGATGAAGGGGACATCGGGGCAATGATGCGCTAACCCTGTTAACCAGCGTTGACGAAAGAGTCACGCTCCGCAACTGAAAAACATACGAGAAAGATGCTCGTTTGAGGGTACGCAAGAGGACAAATCTTATATATCTTGTACAGACGTATAGCAAAGCACATCTTTCACTTTGACATGAATATAGAAGTTGTCGAATACCGTCGGGACGTACTTGTGATTGAACGTTCCTTTGCAATACGAGATTACTTCACCATCGCCCACTACGACTAGTTTCACTTCTGACAGTGACACGATCGCTGGTAATATAACTCAATGAACATATTTTGTAATATTTTTTTTTGTAATCTAACAGAACATCGTTTTCACAAAGTTCTCAAGACTACACATCGATAGTGTGTTAATTAGCTATAAAAATAAACGTTATCTGATCAATTCCAATTATAAGATTAGATTAAAATATCATGAAGGACAGGCAAATCGTTTCGTTTACTGAAGGTTTTTATTCCATTTTGAAAGAGTATATAAAAATGCGTAAACACAAAATCCCACAAACGCGAAGTCCGTTCGTTGGCATTACAATCATTTTTGTAACCTTTTCTAGGTTTAAGTGAAAGTTCTAATGTTAGTATGAACGTATGTCAGATTCGGCGCCGAACAGAGCAGCATTGAGCATAAGAGAAAGATGTTAGTTTTGGGGTACGCAAGTGGATGCTACCTGCTGTATTCCTCTTGTCCCGCCGTATTGCAAACTAAGAACTGGTGCTTAGTTTCCTCCACTGTGATAACAGTGGTGTAGTTTTCGAATACTGTTTTATTAATTTATTTATTTTTCATGCAGATACGATATCAGGGGACAGGTTTTACCGACTGCACCCTCTCCCACTACGACTAGTTTAATTGTTTCTGGCAGGATCACTGATTATTTTGTAGACATGAAAATTAGAAGTATTTTAAAAATGTTTTGTAAACTGGTGGCCTATTCTCGTTCCTTTTTAGGAAAATTTCTTCTGACTTCTTGCTTAACTGCGGTTCCGGTTTTCTCGGGTGATAGCTGCCATTAAGCAAACGACATTCTATAAAACTATCGATATTTGCGTAGTTTCAATAAAAGATAAACTGAATATTATCGTAAGTGTTGGCTTTAAACATTATTAGTGGGTTATTCGTCGTATAATGTAAGTGCCTATGCCAAAAGCCCGCAATGTAAGATAAAAGGGATTAAAATTCTAAAAAATTTAATAAACCATACTTGTAAAGTAAGTAATTACAGGCAATAGTTTATTGCATAAAAATGGAAAAGGTATTAGACTAGGTAACTTAGAAGCATTAGAGATAAGGAAAGGCAAAAACACTACTAGTAGACTCATTAATAATCAAATAAATTTAAATAAAAGCCCAATGCTTAAAATATTCCCAACCAACAAAATACACATCCTCCCCTGTCCGCTACCTGCTCCCCCCAACCCTTGGGCCTCCACCCGCCTGTTTGTATCGATCTATAATCTATAACAGATGTGTATCATAGTTTAGCAGTAAACTCCCCTAAATAAGTTACGGTGGTAGCGAAATCCGTTCGGCAAAGAAGTATATATAGTGAATAAAAGATGTTAACAAATAATTGGTTTATTTCAAATACATTATTTTTTAAAATCATTATTTAAATTTACTAGCAATCCCAGTAATATTGTCATAATATGAAAGAAAAAGTTTTGCTAAAAGTTTGATTTCAACATTTCCCTAGATTTGTGGTGATTTCCCCTTACCCTGAAAAATTCGTTTCTTCCCTAGATCTAGGGAAATTTCTCTAGACATACCATCACTGGCTGGTGGGCTTTCTCGCACCCTTAGAGTAATAATATTGTTACTCTAAGCTCGCACCAGCCGTTCTTTTTTCCCGCATCCGCTAGGAGGGAGTTCGCGTCGGTGCGTAGATTGCTTAAATAATGAAATCCAATCCAAGTTTAAATTTTTTTATCAATAATGACGTTCAAACTTAAATACCAGTATACGAGGTGTGTTCAAAAGAAAAGGTGAATTTTGAATTTTCGCGGGCTGTGTACATTCGATTATCGATTTATTTTTTTGTCATATTGGTACACATATGTTTATCATATGTTAGCATTATCAGCCATTTTGGATCAGTGATTTGTTTTTGACAACTGGAAAGGTTAGTCACGTTTTGTTTTTTCTTCGATTTTTTACTAAAAAGAAATTTAGTAAAAAATCGAAAGACATCGATTTTTTGGATTTTTTGAAGAAATGCTGATAAGGACATAGAAAACAAAGTAAATCTAAAATTTCACTTTTATCGGACCAATGATGCCCCAGAAAACGGCTATCAAGTTCCGACCAAAACTAGTAAATTCCTCCATGGAATTAACAATTATTAACAATTTTTTTCTAAAAGGAATAAAAATTTTTTTTTGAAGAAATGCTAATGTGGACATATAAAATAAAGCAAATCTAAAATTTCACTTCAATCGGACTGATGATGCCTCAAAAAACGAACCTAAATAAAAAATCGAAGATCACCCAAAAACGTGACTAACCTTTCCAGTTGTCAAAAACAAACCACTGATCCAAAATGGTAGATAATGCTAACATATGATAAACATATGTGTACCAACATAACAAATAAAAAAAAAGCTTAATCAAATGTACACAGCCCGCGAAAATTCAAAATTCACCTTTTCTTTTGAACACACCTTGTATTTCGTTTTTTTTCAAGTTAGTTGTCAACGTTAAAATATTTTTCAAAGGCCGCCAAAACGCTCCAAATCTATCCCCGGGCGGTTTTGAACAGTTTTGAGGTTAGAATGTCAAATGTAAAAACAAACGTGGGCTTTACCGTACATAATTGTATATTCTATTCGTGGTAAACCATAACTAAACACAAGTAATAAAATTATGTACCTTTTTAGAAACTTTAACTCAAAGAATAATAATAGTATTGAGCATTAGCATTATCATAATATCCGTGTTGACAATTGGTTTCATCATGAATTCTCTAATTGCTTTCATGAATAATAGTTGTTTACATTGAACAACAATTATCGAACTTAAAGTCACAAATGAAGTTAAAATTTTGCCAAAACTAAAAAAATGCATATTTAAAATACAAAACAAATTTTCATACTAATCCAAAAACAGAATGCTCACGTTACGTCAGATGTTCCAAATACAATGGTACCAACATAACGTGGTGTTTTGATGAGCTGATTTTTTATTCAGTTTAAAATAACGATTTATAAATTCTGCATATAATTATATATGACGAAAGTTGTATGTTCAGAATCGGCGTTTGTTGATCTATGTGAATATAAAATTTTTAAAGTCATTATATTTTTCACTGGTCCTTATTGGTGCTTGGTATGATTCCAACATGAGAAATGAATATAACAGCAATGATTCATCATTAAAAAAAATATATATTATAAATATTTAAAAAAAATCAACCTTTTCCGATAAAATTGATAATTTAACGGATTTTTCAAAGTTACAATCAGTTATTTTGAACATACAAACTAAGCCAATGGGGAATACAAACGTGGTAAAAAAAAGATAATTATGATTCAGCACTTTCACAATCATTCTCACAGGAAAACTTAAAGGAGGACACAATGTTTCTTTTTAACTTTTTGACGTTTAACCAATACCCTGACAACCGCGTTCTTAAACAATGTGTTCACATTAAAATTATCCTTAGCTGAGCACTCCAGGTAAGTGATAGCTCCGATCCTGTCGGCAAGTTTCTGTCCTTCCTTCTGGGTCACGGGTTCCTCTTCCATCGTGCTCAAAAACTCAGGATCGTCTCTCAGGTCAATCTTTGTACCCACCAAGATGAAGGGGACATCGGGGCAATGATGTTTTATCTCTGGTTGCCAGCGACCCTTAACGTTGGCAAAAGAGCTGGGCGACACAACCGAGAAGCACACGAAAAATATGTCCGTTTGAGGGTACGCAAGCGGACGCAATCTATCGTAGTCTTCTTGCCCAGACGTATCGTGAAGTTGTAATTTGTAAGCCTCACCCTTCACGTTGATGCGTACAGAGAAGTTTTCGAATACGGTCGGGACATGATCGTTAATAAAGGTTCCTTTGCAATACAACATCAGCAGAGTGGTTTTCCCGACTGCACCATCTCCCACAACGACTACCTTTAATTCTGGCAATGACATGATTACTGATAACTCAACTCATTGAACTTGTATTTTGTACAATATATTAGAATTTTTACTTGATTTCAGTTTCAATATCGTTTTCACCGAACTGTCAGTTAACACTACAATGTCCATATTGTATTAAATAGGTATAAAACACATTATATTTATCTGATTAGTTACTAATTAAAGATAAGATAAAAATATAATGTGGGTATGTGTTGGGACGTTTGAGATTTGATAAAAATGGAAGGAATACAACGATTAGATTTACGTAAATCACTTTAAGATGATACTAAAGATATCCACTGGAAAATATTACAATTTTTTTAAAAGAAAATTCACATGGGTCGGTTCCCAACTTATTTTGACTTTTGCACCTCTTGGGAACTGATTTGACAATTTTATTTTTATTTCTTTTAAATATAATTTTATATCTTTTATTTATTTATTTGTTTATACGCCCATCTGGGCTATTTTGTAATAATTGTACCCCTTATGCAAATAAAACATATTTGTATTTTATGTAGTTGGTGTTATTTCAAATATGTCTTGAATAACATTGGCGTGGCAAGGAGCGTGCGGACAAGGCAGGCGAAAGAGACTTTCGCTCGGGCCAGCCCGCCCATTTTGTCCGGACGGACACGAACATATCTGCATGTGAATGTGCACATCGGATCGTTCCGCCCTTAGAGTAACAATATATAGAGACCTCACTTTGCGAGATGTTGAAGCGAGTTTTTGACCAAGGGTGACCTCAGGGGTGTGGCCTTACCATGGCTAACAGGGTTGCTACAAATTAAATAAATTAGGTATTTTGTTGCGAGTAAGTAGGTAGTCGTAAATCTTGAAAACGATTTATGTAATATTATTTGTTTTTTAAGGAACATAAGCAATAAAATTTATTGGTACATAATATAACATGAAATAAAGTAACATTAAAAATTTGTTTAAAAAGAAAAGTAATATAAAGCATTGTAGAGTGATACTCGTACAGTGTCTTAATCTATTGATTGAGTGTGATACTCTTACAGTGTCTTCATCTATTGATTGAGAATCAACGTCAATTTATTAAAATACTGTCTCAAATATCTAAAATACGTCTTAAAATTATTTTCCGTGGGGTTTCAGGTACCGAGTCGGGCGTTAATGTCCAATGCTATCTGAATTTTCCATAATCTGTAAATATGAAAACCAATAATTAATTTGTGTTTTAATAACTTCATTTGTATTTTTATTACATACTATATAGGTACTTACAACATCTATTTCTGCATTTAATATAAACGGATTTTCTGACACAGGCAGCGAAATCCTATTTGGGGAGTTTGGTATTATCTGAAAATATTATTTTTTATTAGTTTTAGTAGTCAGTACATCAAAAATTGTCGATGTATTAAAGCTAAATAAATGTTGCACCTAATATTTTTTTTTATGGTAGTGTCAATAAATAGAATGTAAAGTAGTAACACAAAACTGCTTTATATAAATGCTCTGTTATTATTATTATCATTATTATAAGGCGGCTAATGAATGTGTTTATATTTTGATATACTTACAACATCTCTTTCTGAATTTAATGTAAGCGCCTGTTCTGACAAAGGCGGTTAGGTTCCATTTGAGGAGTTTGGAATTATCTGAAAATATTACCCTTATTAGTTTTGGCACAGATTACAAAAATAAATAATAATGAATGTATTAAAGATAAATAAAGTTTACACCTAAAATTCATAAATACCTTTTGTGTAGCCAAGGGTTCTATTGAATTACATAGAGGCACCGAGAAATCCAGACCTTTGGAAGCGATGTGTCGAAGTTCTCAATTAAAAAATGAGCTGAGCAAATTGTACTGTGGTATTTTGGAATCCAATTTACTCTTCTCGTTGCATGGATCCATTTTTGAAGTCTTGCTTCCTCCTTTGGAAATCTATAAATAGTTACATGTATAAAAACAACCCAACTTTAGCACAGCCCTGATTTTTTCATGGTGGAAATACAAGGAATTCACAAAATACACTCTGTCACCATCTGTTTACCAACATTTAGCAATGCTAACATGAGAGCGAAAGAGACAAAGCTACTTTGAGATGCCCAAATGAAATTGGTAATTTGTATTCTCATAATTACGCAAAATTATTGTAAATGTAATATATTGAAAATGCATTAAAACTCAATTAAAACGGATGTTTATTACAATAATACAAATAGTGCAAGGGTTGTTTAAATATTGGCGAAGGCTCTGAGTTCGTTTATAGAGTAGATTATTAAATATTTGAGATCAAAGTGAAAAATACGAATTTATTGATAAATACCTGTGAAAACTGTTTTTTTTTGTCCTTTAGTACTTCAGTTGAAGCACCCAATAACTGCACATATGGCCATAGCTTTTTTTCGCTCAATTTCACTCAATTCACGAAATTATTTCACTTTTATCGAACTCCGAATGTCAATTTGTTTGACAGATAGCATCGAAGTGAAGTTCGTGCGTTTTCAGAAATTGGCTTCAAGCCTTTAAGACCCTCCCACAAATGAATGTTTTGAACAAAAATTGTTTGTCTCTCTTTCTCATATGTTTATAAAACCGAGCACAAAGAGAGAGAGCTATTTTTGCGAGTATTTCAACCATTCGTATTATTATTAGGGAAGATTAGAAAGGTCTCTTGGTATATTATTACTCTAAGGTTCCGCCGAACATGAGGTTAATCGCAGTCGGCGGTCCTACGAAGTGGTTGTGTTTACTGCGGGGAATTCACAGCCGGGCATTCCCGACGGGCATGCTCGGCGGACAGATCCGCCGACGGCCACTCACACGCGAGGATTTCCGTCGCAATTTGGATTCCTTGCCGTGCGCTTGTATTTACGAAAGTCGGTGAAACGTAAAATTGCGCTAGTTTGCTGAAAAAAACAAATTTAAACAAAAGAAAGAGAATTAGGATTACCAGAGCCCGGTGATTTATAGAATTACCTGGGAATGGACATATCGTTATTCGAAATAAACTTAGGTCCCATAATCGAAAGAAACGACACCCATGTTTTTTCCTAACATAATTTTCATCTGCGTCGGGATTTATTTGTTGGAATTTTGCTACCGACTCATCGTGCACACTTGAAATTACTCGAAACTGCGCCATTTAATTTTATTTATTTAAGTTTTTAATCCAGCAGGACTTTTTTGCTGTTAAACAAAAATAATTTGATTCCGCTAGAGAATTTATAGCGAGGTTAAAAGGTTTTGAAAAAATTTGTGTATTTAAAAACGGGCCTATCAAACCTAATAGATATCTACATCACAGGCATGAGAAATGGTAAAACTCGGGATTAATTATTTATAGATGGGAGAAATTATCTTTTAAAGCTACTTTAGAGAATGCAATGGAATGGAAACATTTGAAAAACATGATGCGGAAATTAAAACAGAAAATATTGACATAGTATAGAAGTCTCGGATCATGGAATATAAAGAGATACCATATGCTCTAGGGAGCGCCCGACTACGCTATATCAGGCGTCATTTTTAATTTGCAAGAAACCCGACTCTTAGGTGCTTTACCGTAGCCGAAGGGTGATGTTTGTCCTCGTTTTATTCAAAATGCCGTCTTGTTCAGTGTAACTTTGTAAAAATACGACCGGCAGAGTAAATTTCGAAATAAATAGAATTTAATTTCACCAAATAGTAATAAATTAGTTTATGAAATCTATTATTAATGATTTTTTAAAGTTCTTATTGACGTATGCCAGAGTTGCAGCGTAATGGCCGCCACCGTTAAAGGTCACTCATGTGACCCATTGTCATTTTATAATTATTATCAATTTAAAAAATATATATATTGATGTTGATAGAAAAAAAAATTATCTTTTCATATTACATATTTAATATATTAGATAAAATATAAATAACATTTAATACATTTTATTAAATCTGTATTATTGTTATTTAAACATACACAGCTTCAATTCCAGTTGTGCGCAAATTAATTTAATTTAATTAATGTGCATTGTTTCAATTTGCGGCACGTTCCAAATTGGAAAATACTGTCAGTTTTACCCCAGTGAAAGACCACCATTCAGAATTGAAACGTTGCTTGAAATAGCTTTACGAATGTTTATTTAGAACTTAATAATAACATTATTAAATTCGATATAGTTACCTTATTTTTTTTTAAACTGACTATTTTGCTTCCGATGTCCACATATCCACATATCGGCGGCAAGATTACAAAAAATACCACATGAAACTTTTAAAATGGTCTCATGACTCTGGATGAATTATAAATGCAAAAAAAAACTAAATTGATGCACATAAGATCCCCAATGCAAATGAATATATTACACCTGAAGTAAAGACACATACGTCAGATTGTTTACACGATGGCATTCCTGCATTGTCTAGATGTGAAAATGTTCAACATGCGAAAGCATATGCTTATTTAGGTGTCATTATTAATTGTTTTTTCAAGTGGGATTTACAAATAAATAAGGTTTGTGTAATCCTTAATTAAAATTCAGACAAGTATTGTAAGTGTGCTCTAGTTTATTTATATAGTAAATATATAGGGTTATTGATGTGCTGAAATATAATATTGTACCACTGAAAGAATTTTGAGACTTTGATAAAAGTATGGATTATTATACCTTCGTTCGTATAAACTTTATGAGCTAATAATTTAACCAATGAATTTTGCACCGATTGAACAAGATTTATTTTTATTTTACAAGAAAGTGCCGATTCTGTAATTCCATACCTTATAACGAATTCCGCTAATGATGAATAAATTTTTCGAAATGTACGGATTGGAACAAAAAAATTAAATTTAAATAATCTACTAACGATTGATCTTAGTCGTACAGAAACCTTATTTATTCGTAAATACCACTTGAAAAAAAAAACATCAATAATGACACCTAAATAAACATATTCTTTCACAAGTTTAACATTTTCACATGTATACAATGCAGGAATGTCATCGTGTAAACAATCTGATGTACGTGTTTTTATTTCAGATGTAATATAGACTATATACTTTTGCATTAGGGAATCTTATATTCATAATTTTTTTTAGCATTTATAATTAATCCAGAGCCATGAGAACATTTTAAAAGTTCAATGTAATATTTTTGTAAAAGGTTCATACATGTTGGCAAATGACAGCTAGAAATCACCAAACCATAAAGTGCTTTACATATGTAAAAAAATATATTCATTAAATGATACATAAATAATTTACAAAATATGACTTAATATGGATCTTTGAGGAACGCCTGACATAAACTTATTTCTAGTTAAAGTGTGCAATAGTTTCAATTTCATGCATCGGTTCAAAGATTTTTAGAAGTTTTCATCTAACTCTTATGATTTCTAGTATTTTAAGTAATTTACAAATGTCAATAGTATCAAAAGCCTTAGAATAATCTACAAATAAGACTACAGTGTACGCTTTTTTACCATTTCTTAAGCTGTCAAACTTTTGAAGTAGCAATTCAGTTCTCTTTTTTTTTTGGAAGCCGCAATGGTCGGTATCAATAATGGAAAATTTTTCCTAATATTTTACTAATCAATACAAATATTCCTACAAATAAGTCACTCGCCCGGACGGGCGGGCGATAATAAACATGGACGAATCCCTTGAAAATATATAAAACGACATAAATAAAATTACATCTGTAAAAGACTTCAAAATTAAACAAAGTCTAGAAAATAACATAATAAAACTGGAAGATATAATAAAATGTGAACATCTAAAATTACAAACCAAAATAATACAATTACAAGAACAAATTATAATAAACAGTGAAAATTACTGCCAAAAATTGGAAACATTAATTACATCGAATGAAAATGTAAAAACATACGCACAAGCCAGCGTACAGTATAAATCTCCGGTATTCCCATTCCCTATTATTATAAAGTCTAATAATGACGAAAATATTCAAGAAATAATTACGAAAAATATTAAAATCTCTAAACTAGGAATTGGAGTAACAAACATGAGGAAAACTAATAAAAACGAACTTATAATGAAACTCAAAAAAGAAGATGATATGATCAGCATAAAAATGAAATAAAAAAATTGAATATTGATGGAATTCAAGTAGAAAATCTAAATAAAAAAAGACCGTGCATGATATTCAAAGGAATTGACGAAAATTATGACCAAAAGGAATTTATATCAGATCTAATACTGCAAAATGATGACATCAAAATTTTAAATGAAAAGGAACAAAATAAAATCGAGCATAAAGGGACGACACACATTAAAAAATATAGGCAAAAAAATTTCATCATTGAAACAACTTGAGAAATAAGGAATTTATTACTAACAAAAAAACGAGTAAACCTAGGATTTTATCAAATAAAAGTAGAGGATTGTAATCCTCTAATGCAATGTTATCACTGTCAGAAATATAGTCATACTGCATTACGGTGCCTCCAAATAAATAGCAAACCAAAATGCTTCCATTGTGCAGGAGAGCACAATATAAAAGAATGCACAAAACAACACGAAACACCGAACTGCATAAATTGCATAGAAATAAACCTAAAACTTAAAACTTCTACACCTACAAATCACAAATCGAACAGTGACCAATGCAAACATAGGATAAAAATGCTCCACTTTGCGAAAGAAAAAATCAACTATATTTAAAAATGAATGACTTCATTTTAAAACAAATTGACGAAAACTACAAAATAAACGAAGAAATATGTGAAAATATCGCAGATGTGAATAAATGGTGCCCAAGTGTCAGTTCTCCGTTTTTATTATTACACATGAACATCAGAAGTGCCACGAAAAACATGGACGAATTTCTGTTAAATATAAATAATTTGTGCACATCTCCGGTCTGCATCGTCTTAACGGAAATCCACAGTAACGACAATCAACATGTAGACGCACTGCCGAACTTTAAAGGAATTACAACAACAGCAATCAACAAAAATAGTGGTATTTTAATATATACACGTAGCGACTCTGAAATTATACATAATGAAGAAATCTGTATACAATTCGTAAACTGTTTAAAAATTGACATTAAATTTGAAAATAAATTATATAGAATTGTAACAATATATCGCACACACAAATCGAATATAACCAATTTTACGAAAGAACTATGTCAATACCTAGACAAACTATCGAATATATTTACGACTGTGTGTGGTGATCTAAACATTAATTAATATCTCTGCAAATCACAGCTCAATAGAAAAAAAATAACTTCATTAACATGATGACACACTTAAATTTCAAATCCTGTATTAATAATTACACTCGAGAAATACATAATCAAACGCCATCCTGCTTAGACCATATCTGGTGTAATTTACATCTAAATGACATAAATAATATAAAATCTACCGTATGGAAAACAAATATAACTGACCATCACGCGTGTCTTATACTATACGAGACAAATGAAAAAAATAACGAAAAACCAAAATTAATCTATTTATATTCCCAGATAGATTATAATTTATTAGAAAAATCACTGAAAATTGAAAAATGGGAAGAGGTTTTAAACAACAAATGCGCCAACCAAAGTGCCCTATTCTTTGAAAATATATTATCTAAACATATAAAAAACGCGACAAATATAAAAGAAATCACTCCCAACTCAAAAACAAGAAAAATAACACCCTGGATTACAAACGGATTAATTAAAGCCGTTAGAAAAAAAAACTTATATAAAATAACACAAAGGCCGTCAGCCAATATTAAATTAATATCGTATTATAAAAGATATAAAAATATACTAACTACTTTAATCAGAAATACAAAAAACAACCATTACTCTAAAATTATAACAGAAGCTAAAGACAATAATAAAAAAAATTGGTCAACAATAAACGAGATAATAAACAAAACAAAAAAATACAAGCAAATATCTGAAATCACGGATGGAAATAAAACATATAATGTACAAAAAGACACTAAAAAATGCTGTAATATCCTAAATAACTATTTTGTAAATGTCGGCAAAAACCTAGCTAACTCCATTAACGCATCTAACCATCATATAACGAATACAAAAGATGCAACCCAATATCAATATAATACCTTCTACCCGGTAGTAGAATCAGACATTGAAAAAACTATTTCTGAACTAAAGGGAGGGTCCGCCCCCGGATTTGACAACATAGAGGTTAAAACACTAAATTTAATGAAACTCTATCTAGTACGCCTCATAACGCATATAACAAATCAAAGTCTAACAAGTGGTATTTTTCCAAATAATTATAAAAAAGCAATTATCACTCCTATCCATAAAACAGAATGCCGTAAAGATCCACAAAATTATCGCCCAATATCACTATTATCAAATATATCAAAGATATACGAAAAAATTGTAAAAAAACAAGTCTGGACATTCTTAGAAGAAAATAAAATAATAAATTGTAATCAATTTGGATTCAAAAGAAACACAAGCACTCAAGATGCAATTGCGAAACTAACAAATTACCTATATACCGCTCTAGATTCTAATAAAAAATGTCTTGGAATATTTATAGATCTAAAAAAAGCCTTCGACAGTATATCACACGAAAAACTAATAAATAAATTAAAATCAATCGGAATAAATGGAAAAATACTATCATGGTTTATCAGTTATTTAAATAAAAGACCTCAAGAAGTGAAATTATATAATCAGACTCAGAATAAAGTGATTTCTCTATACCACAAGGCGCAGTTTTAGGCCCTTTACTATTTATCATATATGTAAATGATATTTTTAATGTCTCTAAACATGGAGAGATTATATCTTACGCAGATGACACAGTATTATTATTGGAAGCAAATACATGGACTGAACTAAACGATATAGCTAACACGGATATCAATCAACTGAAAATGTGGTGTGACATAAACTTACTAACGTTGAAATAAAAAAAACTTATTATATCCCATTTTGCACAAAAAAAAACACCTAGAGAAATAAATATTTTTATCCATTCTAGAATATATACACAACAACATAACTGCAATATATCATGTTTAGCTATAGAAAGCAAGAGCGAAATTAAATACTTAGGCATAACAATAGACCAATGCCTATAATGGTCCCCTCACTTAAACTTACTCAAAGACAGAATAAGGAAACTAATATACATCTTCAGATATTTAAGACATATTCTAAACAAAGAATTACTTAGAATGACGTACTTTGCTTTCTGCCAATCAATAATACAATATGGCATTGTAGGATGGGGTGGAACTTATAAAAATCACACGCAACTTCTTTACATAACACAAAAATTAATAATAAAAACAATTCTAAACAAGCCATACACATACTCATCAGATCTTCTATTTAAAGAATTCAAAGTCAGAAAATTAAAAGAATTATATTTCTATCATGTAACTTTGCAAATTTATAAAGATAATATTCTAAGCAAAACTGCACCATTTAAAAATAATAGAAACCTTAGACAAACATCATTTCTTCCAATTCCAAAATGCAAAAAAACAATGGGACAATTTAATTATAAATATCTTGGAGTTAAATTTTTTAATTCATTACCAGAAAAAATTAGAAACATTAATAATGATTTAAAAATTTTTAAAACACAACTTAAAAACACACTGAAAATATACACTGAATAATATAACATAGAAATAAACAAAGAACAAAAAAATAACACACCCCCATACACACACACACAAGCTCAGCTTAATTATAGGGGTACATCTTATATAAATATTGAACTTTTGAAAAATATTGTAACCTTGTTTAATTATTAAGTATGTATCTTTTTTTGAATAAATAAATAAAAAAATAAAAAAAATAAAAAAAGTATTTTCTTTACGTTAAAGATAGGTTTAGTCTCGTCAATTCTGGACTTATTTCTTTATTACTCTATTTCTGATCGTCCGCAAATTCTTCTTTGTCATAATCATTGAATTTAACTTGGAACATTAAATTTGTTTTTTTTTTACAATTCTTTAGCACCGACATCGTTTATTTCATTTGAAATCGCTAGTTTCAATTTTTCTGAATCATCTTTTTTTAACATTCAATCATTTCTGGAAAAAAAATTGATACCTTTTACACATATTTCGAGATTAGTAAACTTTATATGTTTTTAGAATTTTTTTAGTATTGCGTCTGAAATGTCATTGTTAGTTCTAGGATCAACCAAAACACAATATTTGTTTTTGGTGTTTTTACGTTTAACTTGAGAGTAATCTCGTCTATTGCACATGACGTATGAATAATAGCTTTATTCGTGCATTCGTCAGTCTTTGCTATTTTCATTATTTGGCAGATGATGCGTTATGCGTAATGGACTAATTTATTTTATGTCTAAAATAGGCACATTAAATACGTCCAAATCAATCATTATGGTTTTTAAATGAAAAAACGAAATCATGCAAACACCCTCGGTGGCAACATGGAAAGAAAATGGATGTCGTTCGTAGCGTCAAATACTTGGGACATATTATCACAGATGACCTGAAGGACATTGAGTATATGGATAGATAAAGAAGAGCGATATCCGTTAGAGCAGGTATGCTGTCAAGGCGTTTTGACCTTTGCAGCGCAAACGTCAAAAGAATGCTGTTCAACACATTCTGCACATCAAAAAAGTCACCTACAGTATTGCATATCGCCAACTATTCCGTCTACCAGGATACTGCAGCGCTACAGAAATCTTCCTGGAAGGACGAATGCACTCTTTCAGGTCACTTCTCCGCCACCGCATGGGAAGTCTATGGTGCGGAGTACACCAATCCAAGAATACCATCATTACTGCCACGGCTACATGGATTGAGTTTCCTTTGATAGCCCTTTGAAGACGGGAGACCATCAAATATCCACCATAAACTTTTACATTTTTCCTTTCTCTCGTAGTGAATGAACGTATTTTGCAAATTTTACTGAGTAATCCTTTTCCATGTTTTTCTAATCTTTTTTTTTTCCTCTTATTTTCCCTACCTATTGTTATTTATTTGTTTGTATAATTATGACCCTTGGAACGTATTGCATTTCACAACCATTGCATACGTTCTGGAATAAAGAACTATTGTTATTTTTTAAATACATGATGTGACTAAAAAACTCGCGAACACTTTATATTGAAAAAAAAATACATATGTAATGTGCAGCAATAAAATTACAAATACAGGGTGGCGTAAAACTATCGTTATGGTTTGAATGTTTAATAACTTTTTAAATTTATTAATATATTTTTATTTATTTTAGAATTTTGTGAAGAAAACTTGGGGAAATTGAAATGGAACAAACACTACACAACAGAACAGCGATCAACAATTGTTGAATTTTATTTTGAAAATCAACGGTCAATTGTTTTGACGCAGCGTGCTTATCGTCGTTTTTTTAATGTGCGTACTGGACCTTCAGCACCAACAATAAACCGCCTGGTTGCAAATTTTCGACAACATGGTACAGTAAGACACCTTCCATGTACCGGAAGACCGCGTACGGTGCACATGGCAGAAAATATCCAACGTGTTGTGGATAGTGTGCAGGACAGTCCAGAAACATCAACAAGAAGACGTTCGGCACAACTGGGGCTATCGCGAAGGATTTTGGCCACATTGCACATGTTCCCGTGTAAGGTTCAGCTTGTGCAAGAATTGAAGCCGATAGACTACCACCAACGGCTTGATTATGCCATTTCATTCCAAACCATAACGGTAATTTTGCGCCACCTGTATAATAAAATTAAAATACCGAAGAAACCGAAAGAGTTTAAGTACTTAAGTGAAGTAATTGAAAACAAATAACAATCTGTCCGGATATTAGAAGGGTGTGGGTTCGAGTCCTGCCGGCGACATTTATTTTTGCTCGGAAGGTTTTTTCAATTTGGATGAGTGTTTCAGGCTAATAATTTATTGTTTATAAAAATAATTGTAACAAATATACAGTTCCCACCTTTGTTTACGTTACTTCGATATTCAACCCCCCGACCCCTGGGTTCGCATTCAAGGACCTTACTGCTCTACCTCGAGGCCGTCACAACTTACTTCAAATTTACCCCTATAAAGAGGCATATTTTTTATTAGAAATCACTTTGATTACACCCTTTTTACCCCTTTGATATTTTATTCCTTTTTCATTTGATACTTTGAGTTATTGATTTATATTAAATATGACTACTAAATTATTAAAAAAAGATTATTGGCTATATTCACCGAATCAATAAACCGACAGAAGAGTTATGGGCGTGTCCGTGTGTAGGAAGAAAACAGTTTTTTCATAGATTGTGTTCACGCTAGTTCATCGGTCACCTACTTCCAAATAATGCGTGTGATAATATGAATCACCCTTGCCCCCTTCCGCTACCAGTACAATTAAAAATGCCCCAGATAACGCAAGTTCCGTACAATTATAACCGCTGACGGTCGATAAGACAAGTTCCGTACAAGTATGAAAATATCCAGTGAAACAAGTGAAGATGCAATTGAATTATCCACAGTGAATGGTGAAATCGGTGAGTCCCCTTTTTTACCATTTCCCTCTAACATTTTGTTCCTCAATCCTACGCCATAGTCGCTCGCATAGTCCTTTTTACATACAATTCGCAACCGCAAAACCATTCTGATCGTTACGGTCAGGATTGGCAACCGCCCGTACGCACCACATTGTGAATTTCATGGTAGAATTTCTTTTCCGAACAGATAAATAATTTCACTGTCGACAGGTCATCTGTGAACCGGCGACAACAGTTTTCTTTGAAATCGATAAAGCCCACCATTCTAAGGAATATCAGTTCAGTGGTTATATTCGTTGACATAACACGCATCTCAAATTACTTGCCAACGTTGATTTTCATTTAATATTCTCTTTGCCACAAGGTTTATAATTTTTTCTTCTCGTTTTACATTTTTTTGCGAGACGGTTAACTTATAAATTTAAGAAGTGCATCAGGTACAGAATCATTTTAAAACAAAAGTATCATCAATGAAGTCTTGAATCAATATTGTTCCTAAAAGTGGTCTAACTGTAAAATAGAGTCTTTATCGAATAAATAAAATAAAAATCGCATTATGCAATCCCTTAAAATATTTGTAATGTATTTTACAATTATTCTTAATTCAAAAAATGTTTTTTCAATCAACATTAATTTACCGCTGATTGGAAAAGATTTCTTTGAGCGGAAAAATTATCAATATGGGACAATTCTGACCTGTGATTCTGCTTTCGGTAATAAATAAAAATATTATTTACACCTCTAACTTTCACATATAACTATATGGCTTGACTTTGGTAAGAATTTATTTATACGAACGCCAAATAAATAATGATAAATAATGAAAATAAAACAATTACTCTGTTTACATCTCTTTTATTTTTTACATACTTAATGCCAACCGGGTTTCGCTACTACCGTAGCTTCTTCACGGCAGTATAATACTAAACTAAATTCTGTGGCATAAAATTATATTTCAGCACATTAATAACCCTATATATAATACAAATAGACTAGAGCACACTTACAATACTCGTCTCAATTTAAATGAAGGATTTATGGTTCCTAAGCATAAAAGCAAATACGGACAAAGAACTTTAGATCACATGATTCCTAGCTGTTTAAATACGTTACCCGCTGAAATAAAATAATACTATTAAAACTAAACAATTAATTAGTATGTTGAAAACTTGGCTAGCTGAAAGAAGCTGTTTGTATTAGATAATAGCAAATATTATTTTATGCGTGATTTATTGTTGTCGTTTACATTTTTATTAATTTTTTTTCATGTATTTTTGTAGAAATATTTTTGAGTAATATTCTTAAGAAATATTTATGTTTTAAGTTTGTTATACATCATTCTATTTTGTACATATATATATATGTTGTAACCTTAATTGTAAATTTTGAGTTTTGAAAACAATCTCAGGTTAGACAATCTACAAAAAGTAGTTAATCGGGACTTTTAACAATTTTTATCTTTTCTAAAATGCAAATAAAAAATAATAAAAAAGGTAAAATGGCCGTGTTCTTTGTCAATCTTATCTATAATGCTTCTAAATTGGTATTATACAGGGTGCAAGTTAGTCAAGGCACTGCGAGACCCTAGCCAGAAGTTCCTAATTCATTACTCAAAGCGCGCCGCGATTCCGCTTTCCCAACCAGCGCAGCCAAGCTGTCACTTTCACTATTCAGGTGGGAATTACCGAAGGAATCCATACTCGATAGGGCGAATCTTTATTTGGCTCATAATATTGTATTTAAAAACGAAACCATTATTTACTACGCTAAGGTGCATACATATTTTTCGTATTTTTTATTATGTACTCGAGTAATATTCTTATTTTTGTGTTTATATTATTTTTAAATATGTTATTTCTAACACAAGCGCAATTTGCAATGCGAAAAAATCCCCCGTTATTTTGTTTTTTTATTTATATATTTTTTTTATTACGAAATAAAGGAATTAATTAAATGAATAAATTCACAAGACTAGGAGAATTAGACAGAATCGGTTCACTGATGCGATTGAATCTGCCCATGTCTAATATGTAAACTATCCTAATCCTTTAATTTAAGGGCAGCATTAAAAGAATGGCCCTAAAAATCACTTTGTAGAAAACTCAAGTAATACTTGTTAAATTATTTACATGTAAATTCTACAACAGGTAGTTTGGAAAATGCATAAGGTTTCAAATGATAAAAATTCTAAACCTGTAATCATTAATTTCTATGAAATACATCTCAAAATGTCCGAAAAAATAGGTGCAGTTTGAAAACCATTGAAAGCACATTTTAACGTTTTACCAAAAATTTCAGTCCGATTTTCACATAGATATTAAACGATTACAGTTTGAGGATTATTGTCTTTTGAAGCCTTATACATTGTCTCAGTGGCGTGCAGAGTTAGTAATCAGGGAAGGCAGTAGGAAAAGCAGCGAGTTAATTGATAATAAAGCAATTACCCCGGACAACACCATACGTGCAAGTTTTCGTTAAGAATGGTTAAACTGCTGGCTGTAACCGATGTTATTTGAGATTACTTAAGCCACACAAAATATCAAAATAACCAATTTATTCACGCGTATCACAAGCCATTTATTAGATTCATAAATGAATTTCCGCTAAATAAACATTTACAATTTTTTTTTAATCCAACATTATATTACGTATTATCATTATTTCGTTAATAAAGTTGTTATGATGAATAGATCCAGCAACAGATGGCACTGCTTGCCACATTTGCTGGGATTGTCGAAAATCACTGCTTCTTAAACACTAACACAAACGAGTCGTCCTTTGACGCGAATTGCGCACACATGTATGTTCTAATGTATAGAGTAGACTCCTTTGAATATGAAGTGTATGTTATTTGGCATAGTTAGTTTCCTTTGAGACGTTATAGCCGCGCGGTTCTATTTCGTGGTTGGTACTTCGCGCACATTTTTGAAGTTAATGATTTCTTGCAATAATTGCAGACATTTTAAAATTATTTATATTTGTATACAAGGAAAAAGATAGGACGTGCTTATGTGCCTATATGGACGTCACGCCTCTGCATTGTCCTAATTACCCATATAGAATTTACAGATAAATCATTTGTAGTATTTCTTGAGTTAGCAACCTCTAAAGTGTTTCTTTTTGGGTGGTGACCATTAGCGATGATAATGATTGCTTTGTTGTTCCGGGTTGAAGATTTCCCAGAGGATAGTAAACAATCAACCTTCTCCATCAGTCGACGAAGAAGAAGTAATATTGCATTTAAAAATATTGAATAAATTATGGCTGTCCTACTTTCTTAATAAAATTATTATGGTTGGGGTGTTTCACGGAAATTCAAATGAAACATTTTTACAATTTTTTATACATTATATTTGTTTGTGCTTTATACTTTTTATCCTTTTTTATACTCTCTATATTTTGTTATTTTTATACTTTATACTTTTTATGCTCTAAAATTTGTTATTTTTATACTTTATACTTTTTATGCTCTAAAATTTGTTATTTTTATACTTTATACTTTTTATGCTCTAAAATTTGTTATTTTTATACTTTATACTTTTCATGCTCTAAAATTTGTTATTTTTATACTTTATACTTTTTATGCTCTAAAATTTGTTATTTTTATACTTTATATCTTTTATTATTGTTGTTCTATTTACACATTGATACCTTTATGTTAACGGCTCACGTTGTGTCGTAAGTATAAATAAATTAAATAATTCATTTTCGTCAATCAGCCATTTAGCGGAAAATTGTTTTTTTTTTTTTAATAAACAGTCCCCGTCATTATTAAGAGGAATATATAAGCCGACAATATTGCCACAAGCTGTTTGTCTAATGCCACCACGAATATTCGAATACCTATAGTATAGGAAATATGCATAAAATTCGCTTGGCAAGTAGAGTCTATAAATGTTTGTCGTCAACATAAAAAACGTCTTTTATTTATTTTGTGAAGAATTTTAAAGGAAAAGAACCAAAAAAAATTGTGATAATCTTTCACAAATAATCTTAGCTATGCAGTATTTTTTTAAACTTATTTCTTAGATGCGCTAAAATTTTTCTAACGAAAAAGTTCTGTCATCTTTAATACAATGAGAGTATTTGACGTTCGGCAGAATTACGCTAAAACAATCCTCACTCATCTTTATTCAAACAATAGTAAAAACCATTAAAAAAGACAACACTCGTATTACTAGAAATGCTAACAAAGATTTCCTTGAAATTCCCGTAATTCATACTATTTTTGGGCAACGGAATTTTAGGTACTTTGGGATAAGAATTTACAACATTCTTCCGGTTAGCATAAAAAAATCTGATTCTCAAAAAATATTCAAACACAATGTAAAAAATTGGATTAAAAGTAATGATAGGGCGTTTACCGGTACACTCACACAAATTCTAAATTATTGATTCAACGATTTACGAAGCATATCTTAATTATAAATGTATATTCATAGATATTTTAAAATTATAAAATAATTTGCAAAATTACTGCCTCAACACAGGCTAGCCTAGTGAGGCGGGTTATGTGAAACTTCAACTAGAACTGTTATTATATTATTTTCTATTTTACTTTATAAACCAGTGTACACTTACATTATTATATTGTACATGTCTTTTAGTCATAGTTAAATTTAATAACAATAAAGATATTATTATTAAAAACATATCAGTCAGTTTCCCTTTATATTTTTCGTAACGTAATTAACAATTTTATTGAGAAGGTTCAATTTGTCCTTGGCATATTTTTTGATTTTCATAATGTAAACTGATTCGTAGTATAAATTAATCGAAATAGTGATTTCACTGATAGATTCGCCACCCCGATTCTAAGTTCGTTTCAACTTTCTATAAAAACATGACAGTTGTGCTTCACTTGATTTTTTGTAAAACACCTTATCTTAAGAAAGACTAATTTTAGATTAAGACTTTATTTGCACATTTGTTTATAGGTTTAAAAGTATTATGGAATACACTTCACCAGACGGCAAATATTCGATTAACTGTAAAAAATATAGATTCTGAGGAATTTTGGCAGCACAAAAATGTAGAAAATCTGTTCCCGAGTAAACATTTTTTGGACATCACAATTCACAGGACGGCGATTATTCTCAATTTGGATTGTGCGAAATCCATCCAGATCTTGAATTTTGTAAGTCCCTTATCCTAACCTAAACCTTAGAGTAATAATTGTTACTCTAAGACCTAAACTAACATTAGCCAAGCCAATCTTACCTTTTCTTATAAAAACATTGAACTTTACCAATTTACCAAACTTTACCAACTTTGCCAATCTATTCTGAACTTATAATCAAAGTATGGGTAGAATACTGTTTATGATTTTTCATAAAATAGTTATGATATGAACCCCATCAGTCAGTGAGTGAGAATGTGGCATCTCCAATTGGGGTATATTTTGAGGCTGGAGGTAGTACCAGGGAAAGGAGATGGTGAAGAGGAAGGTGGAAAAATATCTGGCTATGCAGATCATTATCCTCGTTTTTGAATGACAGTCTTTAACCAGCGTGTTATCGAAACTATACTAAACCCAATGTTAGAACGATCTGTGGGGGCGCTTACCCCACCACTTTCTACGTCTAGACAGTCTACAACTTACTGAATTGTCGGAGCGTAGCCGCGAGCCGTACGCGGGGTGATGCGACGAAGGTGGGAGGGTGGGGTATGCGCAGAACGAACCTAATTTCTAACCATAACGGGTTGTTCTTAGGCTGAATCGAGTATAGATACTATTAAGATTACTTGTGAAATAACACAAATTTGAGATTTGAACCCGCGACCTCTGAATTAGTAGTCCATAATCTCAACCCCTCGACCACAGAGGCCGTTGTATTCGGCCAATCTCGAATTTCCATATCATTTCAGAATATGCATCCCTTCAATACCAAATATTTTATTAATTTTTCTCAGGCTTCAGAGAAGGAACTTTTGGATGAAAATCGTCATTGGCTCCTTATCGGAGAGGATGTGCATACAGCAAGCAAACTTTTGACCCCTTTAGGACTGAGGTTAGACAGTACTGTCTTGTTTGCATCTCCCGGGAGCTCGTCAACAGGTATCAATATAATGTTATGATCTCTTATCTTAACCCATCAAATACCGAAGGTTCAATTTCGTAGCCAAATTTCTATACAAGATAACAAACAAAAAAATTGGTCCTTCATGCCGGAGCAGTTCCGATATCAATTTAATATTAAAAAAATTCCATTTACACATTTTATTTTGATTACCACGGACTGCAAACCGTGTCGAACTGTACTAAATGAATATGCAAAACTTTCATTGAAAAAATACTGTTTGAGATAGAGAGACCGAATCAAAACTAAACTTTCGAAAACGCGGTTGGAATTGAATATCAAAATTTTCAGTTCAACCAGATAAAAATGATGTTTTGTATAAACATGGAAAATTTGGTCGTGTTACAGCTGTTAATATTTTTACACACGTGACTGAGAACAGATAGTATTAGAGAAAAGGTCTTATTAATCGTTTTTGTGTTTAATTCGTAGAACTCCGTTTATTTTTATTTTTTTTTAAATAAAATGTAAATAAAATTTTATAATGTTATTATTAAGTTCTGCAAGTATTTTTAGTTTTTATTATTGTGACAGCTGTTTCGGCGTTCAGGGCCATTTTCAAAGTAAGGTTAATCCACGTTGTGACGACTTATTTATATGATTTTATTTACTCCCACCCTATTCTAATTTGGACGGGTTTTTTTAATTAATGATTTATTATCGGTAAAACCGATTTAGTTAGAAAACAATTAAAATTCTGAATTCTTTGAGGTTTTCACATTTATAATGTGTTTCCCTGTATTTAACTGACAATGGTTTCCTAATTGATTTATTTAAATGTGTTGTATTCTTTTGATAATATGAACATACTGAGAAGCGGTGAATATATCATTTTCCTTACTTTATTAATTAATGTTATACAGGGTGGCGCAAAAATACCGTTATGGTTTGGAATGAAATGGCATAATCAAGCCGTTGTTGGTAGTCTATCGGCTACAATTCTTGCACAAGCTGAACCTTACACGGGAACACGTGCAATGTGGCCAAAATCCTCTGAACGGACCTCCGCGATAGCCCCAGTTGTGCCGAATGTCTTCTTGTTGATGTTTCTGGACTGTCCTGCACACTATACACAACATGTTGGATATTTTCTTCCGTGTGGACCGTACGTGGTCTTCCGGTACATGGAAGGTGTCTTACTGTACCATGTTATCGAAAATTTGCAACCAGGCGGTTTATTGTTGGTGCTGAAGGTCCAGTACGCACATTAAAAAAACGACGTTAAGCACGCTGCGTCAAAACAATTAACCGTTGATTTTTAAAATAAAATTCAACAATTGTTGATCGCTGTTCTGTTGTGTAGTGTTCCATTTCAAATTCCCCAAGTTTTCTTCACAAAATTCTAAAATAAAATTTAAAAATATAAATAAATAAAAAAAAGTTATTAAACATTCAAACCAAAACGGTAGTTTTACGCCACCCTGTATTAGGATCATTCGTTCGTTTATTAATTTCTAATTGTTCAAGTAAATTTAATCTTAGGCCCTTTCTTTCTATATGTAAGTGTTTAAGTTTGTTGTTGTCAAACGGGACGCGATTATTTACTATGAGATCTTCTGCGAATTTTGAAGAAGTGCTTTTATTTTTATAACATCTTATACGTTATTTGAATCTAGTTGAGAAAGCCCTTCCCGTCTGCCCTATATAGCTAGCGTTGCAGTCGGCGTGGTCACATTTTAATTCTTATAATAAATCAATTAAGAAAACATTGTCAGTTAAATACGAGGAAAGACATTATAAAATAATAAATCATTATTTTAAAAAAAAAATCCAAATTGGAAAGGTGTGGGAGTAAATAAAATCAAATAAATAAGTCGTCACAATGTGTATTAACCACAGTTTGAAAATGGCCATAAACGCCGAAACAGCTGTCCCAATAATAAAAACTAAAAATACTTGCAGAACTTAATAATAACATTATTAAATTTTATTTACATAAATTTAAAAAAAAAGGTCTCGTAAAATATGCATCTAAAATCGTGACAAAATAAAACTTTTATGAAAATTGTTCTCTTATGAAACATAAAATTAAATACATTCAATCGTGAGTTTGTAAAAAAAAATTATAATTTCTTTTCTTTTAGAAGCTTGGATCATTTACGACTTTTACAATCCTGGCCTCAAGTATGGCGGCAAGATCCAAGTAAAATTCTATGGTTTTTGGTTCCCATCCATTTCTCAATCCAGAATGATTTTCGAGCAAAGCCCAAATTCCACTACAAGCATAAGCGATAAAGAGAAGCAATGTGATGGATTCAAATCAAATAATAAAGGTTTGTTAAAATAACCTTATTTTCCTGATTTCAAATTATATTTTTATTTAATTATATTTATTTATTATATTTATCATATCATACTCTGGCAATTTTATTCGTGTTTATTTAATTTTATTATTTAAACGCCCAAATGGCTTTTATAAAGACGTACATAATTTTTTAATCACTTAAGAAAAAATAAAAAATTAGAAAATATGCAAAAAAGTTATTTTACACTTGAAAAGGGTTAAGTTACACTTGAAAAGCTACAACAAAACTTAAGTTACACTTGAAAAAAGAAAAAACAAAACTGCAGCAAAGCTAAAAATACACAGGAATATAAAGGAACAGAAAAAAATAAATAATACAATATCCATAAAGTCAATATTAACATTAATAACAAATAATGTAGAAAGTTGTAGTTAACAATAATTTATAAACTAGTTACAAATAATTCGATCATCCTTTTTTTTAAATTTCCCATCTTAGATTATTGTCAAATACATCCATATCATTGGGGAATGCAAACTATAGTTGGAACGGGATATACATATTCTTATGAAACAGGTCCATGACAACTAAGTTTAACAAACTACCCCGGAATTATTTAAAAGCACGAACTATTTTTATTATTGGCGCCTTGGGGCCTGAGAGAATGGTTGGGGAGAGAGGGGTTGAGAGACAAGACGAGCAATGTCGGTCGGCTCAGGCGAGGGGATCGGAAACTCGCTCTAGTTTTGGGACCCGTGGAGAGCTGTCGTTTCATCCTCACCAGAAGTTTTTCAAATGACCTGTCGGGTATTGTAGCTATTTTAGTTCGAATTTGCTTATTTATTCCACTTTCTTTTCGCTAATACAGAAATAATAAAATCAGTCAACTTTCATTGTAACCTGTAATGATCTATATACGTCCACAGAGCGGTTAAAGCTTTTCCTAGAGCGTTAGTCCCGCTCTTTAATATAGGCCTTATTGCAAGGTATTTTTTATAGCAAAAGATAACTGTTTTTTTAATGAATCTCCTATACCTCCCTTCCCGATATGCTTATATTTTTGTATTCTGGAAGCGGTTATTTCTCGAATTGTCTATAAACGAACTGAGAACACGGTTTATATATATATATACATATATATATATATATATAGATATGTCCTAAGAGCGAGCTAGTCGAGGGTTATCGCCTATATTGTTGGATGTATTGGTGATGTTTACTAATATTTAAATTTAAATATAATTACGAACCGAATCGTGAGATTACGCCATGTAACAATATGTAAAATGTTAATGTTTGTCTTGTAGTTCGTTTAGGTATGTATAGGTTGATTAAATGCAGGAGTTCAGAACAATCGAATTTACAATTTAATAATCTTAGTAAAAGGGTTAGGTCGTTAATGTTCCATCTGTTTTCTAAAGTTAGAACATTTAAAATATTCATTAACGATGAGTAATCAATCGTAAAAATTTTCTTTGAATTCTTTCTACATTGTGAATACATATTTTGTAGAAGGGCGACCACATTACGGAATTATGTTATTATTTTATTTTATTTATTTTATTTTATTATATTATATACGCCCTATATGGGCTTTTACATATTTAGTTTATAATATTCACACAGGTGCAAAACACATTTCAGTAACTGCACCAAAAACTAATAATGCACAGTAACAGAAAAAAAAAAAAAATAACGGGTCCAATATCCACCAAGTCAATACTGACATTGATAACAAATAAGTAAATAATGTTAAAAGTTGTAGTTAACAATAATTTATAAACCAGGCAGAAACAAATCACTCATCCTCCTTTTGAAATTTGCCAAGTTTAGATTATTGTCAAATACATCCATATCATTTAAGTATTTGTTACCAAGACTGTGTAAGCGTTGAATTGGTGAATTTAAACTATAGTTAGAACGGGATAAAGATATGTAGAAAGTTAATGTCTGTCTTGTAGTTCGATTGGGTATGTACAAGTTTATTAAATGCAGGAGTTCAGAACAATTTAATTTACAGTTTAACAATTTTAGTAAAAAGGTTAGGTCGTTAATTTTCCGTCTGTTTTCTAATGTTGGAATATTTAAAATATTCATTAACGATGGGTAATTTATGTGCTCTAAAGGTATGTTTACTTTAAAATTTATGAAACGCAAAAATTTTCTTTGAATTCTTTCAATATTGTGAATATGTATTTTGTAGAAAGGCGACCACACTATGGAATTATGTTCAATTAAACTTCTAACTAGGGCTATGTACAATAATTTTATTACTTGTAACGATTGAAAATTTTTTATTGTTCTTAATATAAATCCTAAAGTTTTCATACCTTTATTTACAATTTGTTGAATGTGAGCAGTGAAATTTAGTTTCTCATCCATTATAATTCCGAGATCTCTCATTTCTGTAACTCTTTGTAAATTAATTTGATTTACTGAATAGTCAAAAAAGAGAGACGTTTTCTTTCTGGAAAAGGTTAGAGTTTTACATTTTTCAACATTTAGATATAAATTGTTTTGTGAGCACCAGTTATTTAGCATGTCAATATTAAACTGAAGAATTTGACAGTGGTTTGAATCAGTTATTTCTCTATATAATTTAATATCGTCGGCGAATAGCAAAACTTTGACACCTTTAAAGCCGTTGACTATGTCGTTTATTAGACTTTATGTTCTATTAGACTTTAACTAGGGATATGTACAACAAGTTTATTGCGTGTAACGATTCAAAAAAATTATTGTTCTTAATGTAAATCCTAAAGTGTTCATACCCTTATTTACAATTTGTTGAATGTGAACAGTGAAATTTAGTATAACAACCCTAGTTAAATTACTATATCTGATGTTGCCTTCTACTACATTATGTTTGAAAAGAAAGCTGCTTTTTTATTTCCATGGATATTTGATTACAAACATTCGACATTATTTAATCTTCTGTCTTTACGTTTTCATGCAAGACATATGAGAAGAAGGATATATCGAACGTAATGATGCATCTCATATGACCAAGATGATGCTATTTTACGGAGAATTTACAAACCATCCACTCCACGCCGCTCGCTAGACTGACAGAGGCAGGGCACGATACGCAGTATTTACCTAGTATCCCCTTCACGCCGCTCGCTAGACTGACAGAGGCAGGGCACGATACGCAGTATTTACCTAGTATCCCCTTCACGCCGCTCGCTAGACTGACAGGCAGGGCACGATACGCAGTATTTACCTAGTATCCCCTTCACGCCGCTCGCTAGACTGACAGAGGCAGGGCACGATACGCAGTATTTACCTAGTATCCCCTTCACGCCGCTCGCTAGACTGACAGAGGAGGCAGGGCACGATACGCAGTATTTACCTAGTATCCCCTTCACGCCGCTCGCTGAACTGACAGAGGCAGGGCACGATACGCAGTATTTACCCTGGTATCCCCTTCACGCCGCTCGCTAGACGGCAGAGGAGGCAGGGCACGATACGCAGTATTTACCTATTGTCCCTTCACGCCGCTGGCTAGACTGACAGAGGAGGCAGGCCACGATACGCAGTATTTACCTAGTATCCCCTTCACGCCGCTCGCTAGACTGACAGAGGCAGGGCACGATACGCAGTATTTACCTAGTATCCCCTTCACGCCGCTCGCTAGACTGACAGGCAGGGCACGATACGCAGTATTTACCTAGTATCCCCTTCACGCCGCTCGCTAGACTGACAGAGGCAGGGCACGATACGCAGTATTTACCTAGTATCCCCTTCACGCCGCTCGCTAGACTGACAGAGGAGGCAGGGCACGATACGCAGTATTTACCTAGTATCCCCTCCACGCCGCTCGCTAGACTGACAGAGGCAGGGCACGATACGCAGTATTTACCTAGTATCCCCTCCCTGCCGTCATATGGAAGAAATCAACTTTCCCGACAGCCCTCGCGAGCTTTTCTTGGATTCTTTTTTTAAAACTTTATCAATTTATTTATTTCAGACTGGAATTCCAACAAAGAGAAATTTGTAGACTTGGGCCATTGGCGAATCTATCTCCATGGTGATACCATCTCTCAACGGCGTAATTTGGAAGGGATTACAATCGACTCTGTTGTTGCGGTAAGATATCCAACAATTTTTTATTGAAATCGCATTTTGAAGCAAGGATTTGGATTTTCGACCATTTATTATATGAAAATCCATAAATTACTATAATTTTTTTTCACTATGAACCAATCTAATCAAAAATATTTCCTACAGAACTAGATTAACAAATATTGATTCTGATTGTATAAGTGTCACTGTAGGTACCTACATGATTATTCGGATATAAAATACAAATATAATCATTCTTCAAAATTATTGTATAACTTATCTAAACGCTTCTGACGAGTTCTGACGTCATATGCACCGGACAGTATGATTGACCACTGATTTGGTTAAGGTGGAGTGGATTAATTTATTAATTCGAAATAATGATAAGATTATTACACAATACGATAAACATGATGTTTTTTAAGAGAAAAATGTGAGTTACTTATTTTTAAAACTTACATAGGATTCATCAAAATCAAACTAGAAATATAATCGTTTTCTGACTGTTCTTTCAAGTAAAACTTTTTGCGAAGTTTACTCGCATTACATGTTCGTTTCTTGGAGTATTTGACTGTTTCAAGTATTTTTCGATCACTCGCGTATTGCAAGCCAGACACTAGAGATTTCGAAAAAAATAACATCGTCTTTCACCCATTTCATTAATTTAATTCAGAATTGACCTATTCCTTTTCGTCAGGTCACAAAATTTTGTTCATATTTCGCGAAGAAATATGACTTAATCTATCTCAGCAAGCGAGACGCTCGTAAGTTTCCGTCTTTAGTCGAGCGAACGCAGCGCCACGGTGGTTATTTGAACCACTCGCGTACCCTTCGACCAATAAGGTTCCATTTGCCATTTGCATGAATATTTTGAGAATCATAGTTTATTTTCCAAATATATACATAAACATGTACATTTATTAAAAAAAAAACATAATGAGGACACATATCGAACCCTGATCTGCCGATCGGAAGGCAACTATGCTGATCATTACACCACAAATGGTAGTACCAGCACGCGCATGCGTGTCACGTGGGAAAAATAAATGACTTGGGTGCATACAGCATACAGCATACCGAAAAAGTAATCAAAATTAATTTTAATTTATTATCTCAGTTTTACGCAAATGGCATGAGATGAGATAGTAAGTACAGCGCAAATGAAACCGCGTGGCTCCAAAAATATTTTTTGTCTATGGTAGTAAAACTACATTGTCCGTAACATTGCAAATCAAACCTTTTGTTTTAAAAAATAAATAAAATATTTAAGAAATATTTTATTTATTAAACTAAGTTGCTTACAAATTACAAAGAAATCTTGAATTTTTCACAATATTGGTTTTTCGCAAACACCCTACCTACGTACGTCAAATAATTTTTTTTTTAAATAAATAAATAAAATCAAAATTTTTACTATAAACCACTATAGCTAACAGATGACATTAATGCAGTTTTGTGTTAAATTTCAAGGGGTTACATTTCTGGTTAAATGTGACGCCCGCCAAAAATATTGTTTATGTACTGTGAAGATTAATTATGTATTTTAAATATTATGTGTATTTCTAAAAACTGTACTGTAGGTTCTGCATTTAATCCCGCAATGAGTTTCTTAACTCTTGGGAATGCAATGAAAATTGTATAGTATACTTAAAAAAAAAAAAAAAAAAACCCCGTGTAAATAACCACTTAAAATTGGGCCATTTTGGTGAGTTAAATTTTTATTTTATTTCGAATGTGCTTTTAAAAAAGGTATGGTACTTAGATGGCAAAAATAACTATAATTAGACAGGAATATTCCGCATTCACTGGGAACGAACATTCTAAAAAGATTTTGTTTTTAGATAACGAACAAGATTCGTGGCAGCTTCATGAAATATTTGTCAACACCGTTCGACGTGGAAATGGACACAATGCACAGGCATAACTATATCCTTTATCTAATTCTAATGGAGATGTACAACTTCAAGTAAGCTACTAACCATTTTCTTTCTCGATGGGGGTAAAAAATGCTACGTCTCAAGGTTTAATATTGCCCTTTTAAAAATCTTACTCATCTCAATCTATATCTCTATTTGATACATAATATATGGCATGTTTTCCTGTTCCGTACCCATCTCCTTCTTCCATCTAACTTCCTTGTGACTCTCATTTCTTTTTTAGTGAAATGAGCGTAATTTTATAACTGTAAAGACTTTGTAAAATTACAAAACCCTGATTAATATTTATATTATGGATACTGAAAATTCAAGGTGGAATTTAATTATAATAATTTTATGAAATAATCTTTAAAGTTTTTTTCTTCATTACTCTATTTTTTTTAAAAGTAAATAAATTTAAAAATTGTTTTAATAAATCACTGAACCCAGACAATTACTAATGTGCAGGTCTTCTTTGCACATGACCTTCGTTTTCTGGAGGTTCATCTTTAATCAAACATTACTAGACTTTTCTTAAGTTAAATTTTTGCATTGACTTCTATTGGTCCTTATTGTAACTAATAAGTACAACATTATTTGCATTTCGGGTTTTTCAACTTTTTTCTTCCAATTATATCGACGCCCTTATTCCCACGATTGTACCTGTGGCATTTGATTGGTACAACGTGTCGGTAATCTTCCCCTGCCTTTGCTAAAGTAATTTTTTTATTGTGAAATCGTATCTCCTAGTCTTATACCTTTTCCTATTGGTGATGGTAGGTAATTTTCAACCCACGTTATGTGTGAAAAAATGTTTAGAACGACCATTCAGCGAACCAACAGCTGGGGCTACATCAAGAACGGTTCATGGACTGGAGTCATTGGCGTTCTTGTTAGGAACGAGGCAGAACTGTCCATCACACCGACTCAATTCAAGTCTGAACGATTCCACATCGTGGACCAGACTGCCATCACGTGGCTTGCCAGGTAAAGAACTTAAAAAAACACTTACTGATTTACTATAAGTGAAGAAAATACTAGAAAGCATTTAATAATAATAATAATAATAAGAGTTAATTTCTATAGCGCAGTTTTGTGAAGGTTCACCTCAAGTGCGCTTTACACTAACTAACCTAACCTAATTGTAAAATAACAGATATACTACATAGTATATCTGTTATTATAATATATATACTATATGCAAATTAATACTATGACATACAATATTCATGAGCAGGTATTATAAAATAACAATTTAGAAACTAATGGTGTAAATAATCAAATATGTAGTAGGTACAAATAACAAGAGAAAATTATATACAATTGACATTATATACATGGTTTTTCACTGAATACTAATGAAATTAAATAACAAGGAGAGAAAACCGCAACTAAATAAGCTATGGAGGATTGAAAGAAAAAGAAAAAGAAAAAGAAAGAAAAAATGTCCTGAAATTATGTTTCTACGTACATGAATTTATGTTTTATGTCGGATAGGATTTTTTGAATAATTTTGTTTTCAATACCCGTTTGAACTCTGCTAAATTTAGAAAATATAGTATATAGAACGTAACTATGTTGGATTGTATTAAAAAAAAAGTATTATTTCAGTAGAAATTTTGTATTTAAATTCGTAGGAAACGGATAGTAAAAAAACATTAGCAAAGTGTTTGTAATAAAATAATAAAATCATAAAATAAATATAAACATAAAATCAGAAACGACTTGTTACCAATATATTTCTCCAATAAAATTATTGACAACATGGACATTCACATACATAATACAAGAACGTGTAAGGATATTGGGCTACCGAAAAAGAACAAAGCCAATACGCAAAATAGTATATTTTATAAAGGGATGAAATGCTATAATGCTCTGCCGGACCCAATCAAAAGTGAAACAATTAATAAATTTAAAAAAGATTGTAAAAACACACATTAAGTTAAACAAGAAAAAAATCATTAGTTTTTAAATTATCTATATGTAATATTATAAGAGTTATAATTAGTTATTTTGTAAACTTGAATGTGCAAATAACTAAAATAAAATAAATAAAACAAAACAAATGTAAACAAAGTTATTGTTTTATTTTAAAAATTAAAATATACGAGTATAATGTTCGTTCCGCTGGGAGCTCTGTTGTAACCACGCTTTCTTCTATGGGAAATACGTTTAAGGGGAAAAAAATGGGGAGAGGTTACAGAGATCTATCAATGCCATTTATTTAATGTTATATGTATTGATGACATTAGAAAACGGTACAGTGTTATTTTTCTAGGCCTACGATGATATTCAGGCACCCATCCAGGGACTCTGGCCTCAACAAGGATAGTTTCACCAAGCCTCTAGCGGACAACGTCTGGTGGGCAACTATAGGGGTGCTCGCCGTGGTAACTGTACTCCTGAGGATCGCTCTGCGGCATGAAGCCAGCTTCCTCGAACAGGATCACACGCAGCACTCGGCTGAGATGCGGGAGGATGATTCGTGGAATTATACGCTGCTTTTAGCGATTCCTGGGGCATTGTTTCAGCAAGGTAATGTTTGAAGAACTATTGATAATGTAGTGGTCAATCTTCTTTTACACAATAAGTCCACCACTTCCACTGTTTACCTCCAAGGTGGCTTCTACTGCAGTACCCACTTGGTCATGGTTTGCGGTGTCTTGCCATCTGGCATTTTGTCCACACAGTGAGCCCATCACAGTATTTGGGTTCTACAGAAGCTTAGGATAGTAAAAAGACTGCTAATTTGTTTTTTTATTTTTTATTATTCTGGTTTGGGTATCACGTTCCATAACTATACCTAGACCATTTTATTTTTTTGCGTTTATCGCAATTTATTTAAACAACACGCCAGTAGCCCTTTACAGGTATTAAAGTATCTGCTCCCAACTCCCCATTACTACGGGGGAAAGTAATATTTCAAAAGATTTTCGGTAGATGGACATTTTGTGGCATGAATAAACTTTATCATTCCATCCTACCAAATTTAGCTATTTCACAATATTCTTGAGCTTTTCAGGTATCATGCACAATCCCACAATACCCAGCAGCAGGACTATCTCCTTCTTTCTACTGATCTTCACCTTCCTCCTGTACCAGTTCTACTCAGCCTCCATCGTCTCCTCCCTGCTCTCTGAGCCTCCACGGACCATCAACACCATTGCGGATCTCCTCAGGAGTAAGCTCAAAGTTGTCATCGAGGATATCGCTTATAACTATGATTTCTTTGAGGTTAGTCTAACTACCGCTTGAACCAAGAAAACCGGAGCGGACACTTCTGTAAACAATAGTTTAACCCGAGCGAAAGGCTTGGTGAAGTATTATTCAATTCCATTTTACCAACAATTTTAACAATGTCCGGAGAGCGCATCTTCATAAAAAAAACTCTCCGTTGACATTAGAGGTGAGAGGCAGTGTTGATCTGCTGGTCTTTGTTGCGCCAACGTTCCGGATGGCCATGATAGACATAGCAGATGCATATATGGAGACAGACGTAGTCATATTCCCAGATGATGAGCACTCTTAGGCTTTCCGATATCTTAGTCCAAAAAGTCAACTATTGACCACAGGTTTCTTATATAAAGCGTGTTCATATCTATTTGTGATGTATTTCAGACAACAACCGATCCCGTGGCTTTGGAATTGTACAGACGTAAAGTGATTCCTAAGGGTACTACGGTTAACTTTATAGAGCCGAGAATTGGCTTGGAAAAAGTAAGGAAAGGTGGTTACGCTTTTCAGGTAAGTGCCTTCACAATTTATTTAGGCAGGAAATATATCACGCACTTGCACGAAGGTATTCTTCACCTCCCAAATGAAGGGAAAAAAATTAAAATTAAACCGGTTAAAAAAATCACTGAAAAAATACACCTTTTTCAATTGACTTTGTATTATTTTATACCTATTATTATTTACTTATTACTATTTACAAACTTTTATTTACTTACTTTATTATTATTTACCTATTTTTTACTACTATGTATGCACTTATAACTATTTACTTATTGATACTTACTTAATATTACATATGTATTATTTATTATATGCTTATTACTATTTACTGATTATTATTTACTTTTAATAATATTTAATTTTTAATATTTATTTATCATTATTTACTTACTGCTTATTATTTACTTATTATTATTTACCTATTATTATTTACTCACTAATTCTTGTTAACAAAAATATGGTCACCTTATGATTGTGGCTAATTGAAACACAGATACTTTATGATAGTTATTTGGGTTACAATGAAATTATTATTGTTGTAATCTATAAATCAACGGCCCAACTTAAAGATTTACTGTAGATTTTATGGTTGTTAACAGTCTGAATAACTTTGGTGTTATTTAAAAAAAAAAGTTATAATAATATATCGTTTCACTAAAATTGTAGGACTGTCCTAGTGGGATGAGTGGCTAATGTTTTGTTTTTGTTTTTAAAATTTAAGAATTCTTATTCTTAAAAATGTTTGTTGATATTATTTATTGTTTAAGATCGATGTCGCGACTGCCTACAAAATGATCCCAGAAACCTTCAGTGAGCGCGCGGTGTGCGAATTAGCCGAGATTCAGCTGTTTCCCCCAAAGCCCGTTATCACAATTACTCGCAAGTACTCTCCTTATAGAGAAATGATTACCAAAGGGTATGTATATAAAATATTACATTGTTTTCGCTCATATTTCTTTCATAACCACATAATTTGGTACAAATATGAAATAATTATCAATAAACTAAGACAATTGTTACATGCTTAAAGTGTGCGATAAACGTCAAGTAATTTGTTTTTCTTTTCGATTTTTTTGTAAACAGTAATAATTTATATCACCCGTATTACTTGCAACAAACCCTCGATATATATAATTTGTATCACCTGTATTACTCGCAACAAACCCTCGATATGTATAATTTGTATCAGCTGTATTATTTTCAACAAACTGACGACTTAAGAGGTGCGATGGTTGAACTGAGCAAGAAAGAGTCACTGCGTGGATGGCGGGGATTTTGGGAGTTCTCTTGTTATTAGAGTGAAGAGAAATTCCATGTTATTAAATCACCGTTCACTATCTTCCTGTTCAGGCTTCGCAAGATGCACGAGAGCGGCATCCTACACTACCAGCGGGCGGTGTGGCATCACCCCCGCCCTGATTGCCCGCCCAGCGCACAGAGCGGCATCGGCAGCGTTACCATTACGGCGGTGGCCACCGCGCTCATACTGTTGGCTGCCGGGGCCGCCCTCGCGCTCTTTATCTTTGCAGGGGAGGATTTCGTGGCCAAGAGATCTAGGAGGTCTCAAAACTTTACGGCTGATTACAACATTAAAAACACATAAGCAACATTTAAAAATTTTTGCAAACTTGAAACAAACTTCTAACGAACTTGTTACAAACTTGTAACAAACTTGAAACAAACTTTAAAAAAAAACTTGTAGTATACTTGAAACAACCTGAAATTGTAACACACTTGTAATAAACTTGAACCAAACTAGAAATTGTAACAAACTTGTAATAAACTTGAACCAAACTAGAAACTGTAACAAATTTGTAATAATCTTGAACCAAACTAGAAATTGTAACAAACTTGTAATAAACTTGAACCAAACTAGAAATTGTAACAAACTTGTAATAAACTTGAACCAAACTAGAAATTGTAACAAACTTGTAATAAACTTGAACCAAACTAGAAATTGTAACAAACTTGTAATAAACTTGAACCAAACTAGAAATTGTAACAAACTTGTAATAAACTTGAACCAAACTAGAAACTGTAACAAATTTGTAATAAACTTGAACCAAACTAGAAACTGTAACAAATTTGTAATAATCTTGAACCAAACTAGAAATTGTAACAAACTTGTAATAAACTTGAACCAAACTAGAAACTGTAACAAATTTGTAATAATCTTGAACCAAACTAGAAATTGTAACAAACTTGTAATAAACTTGAACCAAACTAGAAATTGTAACAAACTTGTAATAAACTTGAAACCAAACTAGAAATTGTAACAAACTTGATACAGACTTATAATAAACTTGAACCAAACTAAAAGAAGGTAACAGAACGTCAAGTAAGGTGGTGGATTGTTTGAGGGGAAGGAGAGTTGGAGGGGAACGGAAATATATCCAAAATTGGACTATAAGTAAAAAAAAACTTCATTATTCAAACATCGCATGTGTTATTTGATTCTAACATTAAAATTACGGGAGATTTTCCCCATATAAAACGAAAGTCAATCATTATATACGAGTTTATAAATGCCAGAATTTTTTTTCTGAATTTGCGGAACATTTAATAAATACTTCATAATTTTTTTTGATCAAACTGCGGGAATAAATATTGTACACAAAAATGGGATAGGCCTATGGCTTAATAACTTAGAAGCCTTGAAGTAAATAAAAAAATCAGTAAAAATTAATAATATTCATCTACTGAACACATTTTTTTTTACTTATAGTCCAATTTTGGATATATTTTCGTTCCTCCCCAACTCTCCTCCCCCCCCAAACAATCCACCACCTTATTTGACGTTCTGTTACCTTCTTTGTCTTTCGTGATTTTCCCATCGTCTATATAATTATGTCTATTTTATTGTATGTTTCTATTGTTACATTGCCGTCTTAATATTGTATGTCTTTTCCCCCACTTTTTCCTCTATATATTCACACACACTTCTGTTATTTAATTAGTATATTTCAAGTCCTGAATATGAATATGAATATCGAAGCTAGTCGACATATTTAAAAAAAAAATAAAAGTGGATTCAAAGAAAGTATCTTCTCTTTTAATTTGTCATGTCAATCCACAATGTGTTTACTTATTGTAAAAATCTAATATATTTTTGTTTATCTACAAACCTGCGATATTTGAAGCGCCCTTGAGGTGATTTTTCACAAAAACGTCGCTATACAAATCATCCGATTATTATTATTGAAACTACTGTAATGATACTGTTTTAAATCGTTTTTTTCATTGCTTTTCATAATTTTGTATTAACGTATCAAAGCTTTGAAGTTTCTCAAAGCACCCTTCCATGAAGAATAAATATTCATACAACCTTTAATGCCTTCGAAATATGACCCATTAAAACGCTATTAGAAAGCAAAAAACGCACAGCCTTCCATTTCCATTTGAGTCCCGAAATGTCAATTCAGTTAACAAAAGGTCGTGTTAAGATGGAGTTCACTAAAAAATATATTATTGTTTTTATTAATTTAGTATCAATCTGTATTAAAAACAGTTACTCCCTTCATCAAGATTTTCCGTTACTTGCAAAGGATTTTTTCGATTTGAACTATTTTCATTACGGAACTTTGCTGGCATGTGATTCTGATATAGGTAAACAATCACATATTTATACTATTATATGAAGCTATCACTTTGTGGTTATCCATTATAATCAAATGAAACACTAGAACTTTGTTTAAACCACATTTATTTTTCACGCCTACTGGTTTCGGAACAACCGTTCCATCATCAGGGCAAAATATATACTTTGCCCAAGGTACATCCTTTGCCCACATTATATACTTTGCCTACAGTATATACTTTGACCACATTATATACTTTGCCCACGTTATATACTTTGCCCACAGTATATACTTTGCCCACATTATATGCTTTGCCCACAGTATTTACTTTCCCCACATTATATACTTTGCCCACAGTATATACTTTTCCCACATTATATACTTTGACCCGACGATGGAACGGTTGTACCGAAACCGGTAGGCGTGAAAAATAAATGTGGTTAAAGCAAAATTTTCATTGTTTCATTTGACTCAAATATTTCACCAACAACGCTTTTAATACCGATCTTAATTGAAATTTTAATTATTACAATTTCTTCAAAAGATTGGAATTCACTTTGTGGCGTCATTATTAATAAACGAATTAAAAACTACTTTGTAATCACCACTTTATTAATACATACATATCAACATGTTTAGAAAAAAATTACAGGACGCCATTGAAGAGATACAAAATGACTTAAATAATGTAACACTTTGGTTAAACATAAACAAACTTAAACTGAATGTTATGAAAACTAAATTTCTGATTATTGATAGTCAAGGTGGAACCGAACATGCAATACTAACCATTGATAACATAAAGATAGAAAGGGTTAACAGTATTAAATATTTGGGTATAATATTAGATGATAAATTAAAATTCGACAAACACTTCGAATACATATCTAAGAAAATTGCTAAAAAAGTTGGCTTCCTAAAAAGAATTAGGAATAACTTGGATCTCAAGACAACGCACCTTGTATACAATTCTATTGTAACTCCTCATTTAAATTATTGTTCTAGTGTTCTATTCTTATGTAACGAGGCCCAAAATAATAAACTACAGGTTATACAAAATAGGGGAATGAGGATGATTCTGAAATGTAATATCTTTACTAGAGTTAAAACTATGTTACAAAACTTAAATATGATGACAACTAAACAACATATAATATATAATACATTAACAATGATGTACAAGCTTAAAAATAACATGCTCCCTAAATATCTGCAAACTAATATTATGTATCATGAAAATATTCACAATTATCCTACGAGGAGTTGCCGAGACTTCAGGCTTCCCAAAACAAAACTTACGTGTACACAGAACAGCGTGTTTTATAAAGGGCAAAAACTTTATAATAACCTACCAAATTCCATAAAGGAAGCCTCAAGTCTTGGCACTTTCCGTAAAACATGTGCTATATACATAAAGAAAAATTTATGACTTGTATTTCTAATTGTACTAACTGTATTTCTTAAACCCTATTTTTTTTTTGAACTGGGGTAACTGTATTTCTTTTTTTTATTAACTGTATTCTTTCTGTTATAATTTTATGACTCTATTTATTTTATTATGTATCTTATATGTTTTTTATTACTAGATGTATGAAAATTTGCTTACATCTAAATAAAGCTACAAAAACAAACAAAACGAAAGTGAAGCGTTTGTCATCAGGAATATACAGAATACTAAAAAAACTATAATTTAAAGTATAGACAAATGATAAAAATAGAACACAATGATCTAAGAATAGACAAATTATAAACACGGGCAAAAATTAATTTAAGTAGGTAATAATTAATCAAAAATACTAATAAAAAATTATCACAAAATATTGAATAACAAATTTACATAAGAAATTTAAAAAAAAAATTACTTCTATTATTAATATTAATATGAAATAAATTCAAGAAATAACTATTTAAAAAAAAGTTTATTAATTGTATTTAATTGACTATTAACACTTTTACTAATTTCTAAAATTTATGTATTAATAAAGTGGTGATTGCGAAGTAATTTTTATTTTTATTTTTGGTATCACTTCATATAAACCTCATTGTAATAATCAAGGAAAGAAAAGACACAGAAAAGAAAAAGGTAACGTTAGTAGCTTGGACGATAGACCATGAGGTCCTGGATTCGTGTCCCAGCCGCTACCGTTACCTTTGTTTTCTGTGTCTTTTCGGTTTCACTTTTCATTCTAGAGTAGTTAATATCATGTGCAATGATTAAAATATATTACAATGAGTTTTATACACTTGAATAAGTTATTAAAAAAATTAATATTAATCCTAGACGTATGGGGTCAGTTAAGGGATGTCCCATATAAATAAAAATCGGATAAGTATAGCCGACATACTATCTGATGATTGCAAATAAATTCTTTTAGTTATGATAAAAAGGTAGCAGCCAAAAAATATGTGGAAATTAATTATTACTCACTTATGTTGAATGTAAGTAAAACAAAGTACTTAACTTTTTCAATTGACAGAAGAGGAAAAACAGGGAATGAATACAATCTAAGATTACACGAATGTCAGAGGAATTTTTCACAATGTTCTTGCCCCCTTATTGCACATACAGAAATAATTAAATATCTTCACATAGAAATAGACGAAAATCTTCGGTGGGGCACTCAAATAATGGTATTACAAGGAAACTCACAAAATACGCATACGTTTTTTAAAAACATCAGAAATATTTTATGTTAAAATGATGTTAAAAAAGTTTACTATGCCCCTCCCGCCTCGAATATGGCTTAATAGGATGAAGATCGGCAACTACTAACCATATGAAACAAAATCCAAGAGGGTATTATAAAGATAATTTTAAAAGACCCCATAAGAACTCCAATAAAGAAATTTTCAAATCTTTTGCAGTACCTTACATCCATGCTAATGTTTTAATCAAATATTTCAAAAGTTAAAAAAACCCGAAGAAACTTAATTTTCGCCACATGAGAGCGAACCAATATAACATTATGAATATTCCTAAAATATGACTGCTTTTGGACAAAGGAATTATAAATATCTCTCTAATGAGCTATATAAATATCTCTCTAATGAGCCTTATAAATATCTCTCTAATGAGATATATAAATATCTCTCTAATGAGCTATGTAATTCACTTCGACCGGCCATAAAAAAAAAACAAAATGTAAATGATTTTAAAAATCAAATCAAAACTTGGCTCAAAAAATCAAAAAAAGAGGAGTTATCCAGCATCTTGAAAAGGTCTTAAGAGCTTAAAAACAATCAGTTTTTAAATAAAACTTAGTCCGCCTCAGCACAGGAACCCCTAGTGAGGAGGACTAAGAAAAACATTACAAATTGTCTTATTAGTTTTGTAAAATTTTATTAACTAAATGAAAAATTACTTAATGAAACTAAATAAATAAATAAAAATATTCAGGATGATATTGACAGTTTTTAGAAATCGGGGTATGATAACGATAAGGATGACGGACGGATTGGGGTAGACGTAGCTCAGTGGATTAGAGCGCATGGTCCCTGATAGACTATGAGGTCATGGGTTCGAGTCCTAGCTGCTACCGTTACCTTTTTCTTTTCTGTATCTGTTTCATTCTAAATTTGTTAATATCATCTTCAATGTTTAAAAAGAAAATATTTTATGTAATTATCTCTCGTCATTTATGTAAAAACAATCGGTAAACAGCCTCATTCAAAAATCATGTACAACAAAGTTTGCCTGTATCTTCTTTAAAAAAATGGTTTGCAATAATTTATTTTGGAATTTTCTTGTATAGTTGAACGGCCCGGTGGATGAGAAATTTCTTCTAGCATGTTTTTTTTATCGTTGGCCCCGACTACACGATCGCCCAACCTCCCAACTCGAACGGTTGAGCGATTGTGTAGAGGGGTAGTTCGTGTGCAGCGGGCCAACATTTGCTCGAGTTCGGCGAGTTCGCCCCTAGATTGCCCCGGTGGCGAACTAGTTGGCCCAACCTTCAAAATAGTTAACCGAACTCGCACAAACCGGCCTCCACACATTGGCCGTTCAGTACGAGTTCGGCAGGCGATCCCGATGGACATGTTGCGCGACAAATAAAACATGGTTGGACTATATTTACATTGACCAAAAACGACTCAAATATGCAACTAACTACCAAATAAATGCCCAAATATGCATTAATTATACTAATAATAATCGGATAATTTGTATAGCGCCGTTTTACATGAAAAATCACCTCAAAAACGAAATCCATATAATCCGATGTATAATCCGGGCTAGTTGTAATATTTTATCCGCTGCAATCTGACTCATGCTGTGCGTAAAAATAATGTAAGTAGCTAAAACAGGCGCAATAGCTATCCGTTATATTTATTTCTGATATTATGAGTGCCTAATGAGAAACGAATTGTGTCAATAATATTACAAATTTTGGTAGACTTTCTATGAATATCGGTAGATCAGATTTTAGCTAAAATGGCATCACTAGTTTGGAGTTCGTAGTTGGAACGTTGACCGATCGTGTAGTTGCCCGATTTATAGTCACTATACGATCGGCCAACGTCTCAACAGCATTTCTCGTCCCGTATATCGCGTATTTTTTATCTGAATCTTTATTAAGTTTGCTTCACTCTCATACCATTTAGCTCCTGTTAAAATATTTGTAATATTTACCCTTATTGATGCAGTAAAATGTTTACCAAATACTTGTGTTTTTTTGTTTGTTTATAGGATTGGTAAAAATATCTCGTACGCTTTATCAGACCACAAATATGTGTGTTACGGTGAAGAATCTAGATTCATGGATATTTCAGGACCATGAAGGAGCTAAGAATGTTTTTACTATTCTTTTTCACGACAAGAAGATATATAAAACTGCAGTCGTTTTAGACATCGCATGTAATCAATCAAACCAGGTTTTAAAATATGTAAGTATTGGAAGAGTTATGTTTTTATGTTCTTGTTATATATTTTATGTTGTTTTTAAGTAAATGTTTTAGACTTACATAGAAAGCATCCACGTTGTGGTTAGACATAATTATAATTTACATTTTGAAAAAAATATTTGAACACGGTAGCGGGTGGTGTCGTCAGCGGTTGCTGGGTATAGAAGACTGTTCTTGTCTAGTAGCGGCAGGTCGAGGTATCTAAGGGATAAATGTTGTCCATTCTGCAGTTGAATTGAAAAGAAACACATACGCTTTTAGGTTTGTCTGAACACCACTTCATTTAAATAAGAATATTTAAATGAAGTGGTGTTCAGGCAAACAAAAAATTATACTCAAATTCTAATGATAGGTTTATATTGTTAAATTTGTCATTCGTGACATGTAATTCATTTGTTTAATATTTCTATTTTTGAAACTGATAATGCATGGTGGAATTCCATTATAATGATGTAATAAAACACATATAAAACTTATTTCCACTTTTTATTTTATTTCACCGTAACCGGTTTCAGCTTGTTAAAGCCATCTTCAGACTGGTAAAAATTAATCTTTATCTACGGTTTATATACACAACATATGGGGGGGGATATATTGTCCCCTTAGAGGCAAAAAAAAACTCATTAAGTGCCATACTAGCTGTACGAAACATAGTGACTTTTATCTCTAATGGGATAATTAATGTAAAGTAATATATTTGGGTTCTTGACGTCATATTAACATGTTTGTTTAGTAATGATATATTTACTGACGGATGTTTATTAGTACTTCATTCTGTTAATATATATTGCTAAGTATAACACATCTTTCCCTTAGAGTTAAAACTCATTAAGTGCCATACTAGCTGTAAGACACATAGTGACTTTTACCTTTAATAGGATAATTTAAATAACATAATATATTTAGGTTTGTTATGTCAGGTTTTAAATTAATGTCTTTTGTTTGTTTTTATTTTGTGTTGACTAGCGTAAATTTTAATTCTTTTGTATTAGTAACAATGTATTTAGTGATTGATGTTTATTAGTACCTTATCTTGTGAATATATATATTGCTAAGCATCATATATCGTCCCCTTAGATCTGAAACTCATTAAGTGCCATACTGGCCGTATGACACATAGTGACTTTTACCTTTAATGAGATAATTTATGTAACATAAGATATTTGGGTTTGTTACGTCATGTTTTAAATAAAGTTTTTTTTTTAACGACTTTTATTTTTATGATAATTAATCATTTTAAAACTGTTAATATTTTTATATTTACGAAATATGTTATTTGTCTCAGGCATCTGAAATGGAGTTATTCGACGAGAGACATCATTGGTTTTTATTTGGTAAAGATTTGAGTACAGTTCTAAAACTGTTGACGCCACTGGATTTAAGACTTGACAGCAATGTCTGGTTTGCGATACCAGGATCATCATCAGAAGGTATATACTGACGTTTTACATAACCAATATTACGAAATTTGGACAATCATTCATATTACAAAAATCATTCATAGTACAAAACCAAAAAAAGTCAATTCAGTGCCATATATGGCTATAGCCGGAGATATGAACAATTTAATCTATACCCCAAGTATAACACATGACGTGTAACGATAATATTGTACCGGTGCCGAATAGATCAATGACGCTAGTTCCCCAGAGCATCTTACTTAGAAATATTTCTAGAACAAGAACAGCATTCCCAACTGACGTCTGTACTCAAAATATTTTGGCACCGGCACAGAGGGACGCACGGCTATTGAGATTTGCGAATCCTCTTGGGAAAGGCGTTTGCTAGTTTCCGAACGGAGATGTTGTCGCTCCGGATGTACTTGACTTATGGCACCAGCCAGGATGGTCGGCCGCTGAGGTAGCGGGTGGTGTCTTCAGCGGTTGCTGGGTATAGAAGACTGTTCTTGTCTAGTAGCGGCAGGTCGAGGTATCTAAGGGAGAAATGTTGTCCATTCTGCAGTTGAAGTGAAAAGAAACACATACGCTTTTTATAGGGCGCGCGGCATGGATGAACATTATGTGCACGTGTTGTGAAATCTCGGCTTGGTATTACATTTGTGGTGCAATCTTGATTTGCATTTGTGGAGCAATTTAGGCTCTTGGCTCGTTGTTGTGAAATACCAGCTCTTGGCTGTAATTTAAATAAATCCACTCTGTAGACACGTTCAATAAACTGTTTGCTAAGATAGGGGAATCTATCAAACGGACCGCCCATTTCTGCACGAAGTCAAGGGTTTTTTCAGGTATTTTGGGACTCCGGACCAGAGGTGGCTGCCAAATCCTACAGTGGGGCGCACTTTCGATTTGTACGATTTTGTCAAACAAAAAACTACCATGGACTGTATTGTCATCCGCGTAATAATGAATTGGTGCACATGACAAAAGGTCATTGATGTGCATCGAAAATAAAGTCACAGACAGAACAAATTCCCGTGGGTCGCCAGCATTGATTGAATGCGAGGAAGAAGTTTTTCCGTCAGCAACCGTTTGAATTGACCTCTCCCTCAAAAAGCCCCGGTGTTTATTGACTTCCATAGATAAGAGTAACAAGGGGGTACAGTCATGAACCATTATCGGTATGAAGTCGAGTCTCCAAAATTGTTAACAGTTAGAAACTAATGTTGACTTGGCCATAATGTATTGCAGTTTATCTTCGATGCACGTATACTTATGCAAATGCATTATACATTCTTAAAGGTCTATTCACATCTACCAGCACGGCATAGTGCAAAACAGTATGGTACAGGAACGGCGCAGACGCGAGTATTTATACTACATCGTACAGCACGGCACAGACGCGAGTACGGCTGTCAGGTGAACTGTCAACTAAGGGGTAGCGTCTGCCACAATATGTTTGAGGATTTTAATCTTATTCCAATATATATTATTCCCATATTCCCTGACCAAATCAATCAATTTTTAATTGTCCATCTTCTTGGTTATTGCTAATATCCGCGTCTGTTGACCCCAATATGGCGGTGCTAACGGTGATGTACGCAAGCGCAGACGTCACTAGCCACCACCAGCACCGTCAAAATATCTAGCCGATAATATCGGCCGGCGCTGGCCCGTGGATACGTTATATGTACATACACTGTAATATGAA